>JARJHM010000913.1:0-110848 GCA_033356055.1 Carex pumila
GTGAAATATATTTCATCTTTATCAAATAAGAAAGCTATATATCCTCGCACAAAAAAATTGAACAATTGTATTCCTACAATAGGACGGTTTGGCATTTGTTTTTTGCGTACTATACATGAAATACTTAAAAAGAAAGGGCTGTAGCTTTGCATATATTTGGAAAAATGATAGATAGATATATATTTTGAATTGAGACATTTGGGCAGTGGAGAATTAGATTTCAATTCCTTTGAACCATGTTTACAGGTCAGTATCAATTAGGGAAGTGGTGATACAGTTCTCTATATTGGCTAATTAATTGAGGATTAATTCAGTGAATTTAAGAGATACTAAGGACTATTATGCTTTTGTAATACTGATTGCTCATTTCTCTTCTTTGCAGGTGACATAGGTCAATGGGTTGTAAGTTAATTTCCTTGACCAGGTAACGAAAATTAATGATAATTCTTAATCTAGAGCTATTGGTGACAGTAGCCTTACAAATGATTAGGCAATAAGAATTTTTTTTTTTGCGGGGGTTGATCATGTAACTAAAATAAATGGTAATTCAAAATGTAAAAATCTATGTGATGGAAGTACCTTTATATATACAAAGGTATAAGATTTTCTTTGTTTGTATATAGTTTGCAGTTGATCATGTAATTAATATGAATGGTAATTTTGAAATCTGAAAAGGAGATACTGGCCTAGCCATGAGAAAACAAAAATCCAGTGAAAACCTTAGTCAAAGCCACCGTGATTGGAGCAAAGGTTGGGAGAGCACGTATAGCAAGAGAATTGAAGCTCAAAATGGTACAAGACAGGCATTCAAATTCCCTGAGATATCTCAAACTTTGAGTTGATCTGTGGGAAGGTATGAAGGTTTGAAGAAGGAGAGAGTAAATTTGTTAATTTAATATAAAAATAATTAAATAAAGAGTTAAATAGGTAAAATGGGGATATTGGCTATTTCGTTGTTTTGATGGAGATATTGGTTATTTTAAAATTGGGTAATTATAATATTCCCAACTAACTAACTTTCATTTTTAACTATAATTACCATTTCTAACAACATTTTATTTCTTTCCTCTTTCTCTCTTCCTCTTCCATCTCCATCTTTTTTTTCAACTCCATATTTTTCTTCCACCTCCCTCTCCCACCTCCACCTCCGCCTCCCTCTCTCACCTATACCTCCGCCTTTCTCTCCCACCTCCGCCTCTACCTCCCTTTCCCACCTCCACCTCCACCTCTCCCACCTCCGCCTCTACCTCCCTCTCCCAGCTCTACCTCTGCCTCCGTTTTTCCATCGATAAGCTCTCTCTCACCTCCCTCTCTCTCCCTCCCTCTCTCTCTTTACCTCCCTCTCCCACTTCAAAATAGTAAATATGATAAGCTCCCTCCCTCTCATACCTCCACCTCTACCTTCACCTCTATTTTTTCCATCTATGCCTGCAACTCCCCCTCCAATAGACGTCCTGCCGGAGATCATCTGTCACTCCATCCTAATCAAGCACGCCTCTTCCGGGATTGAATACTTCAATATGTATGAATGAATACTTGAGCACGCCTCTGCCGGGTCAGATCCACCACTGTTGACCGTATCAAAATATTTTTGTATATGTGAATGCAATTAATCTCTTTCGTATCTATGTTCTCTTTCCTCATAAAGTAAAGAGTTATTTACAAAGAACAAAGCTTTATTAATGATGAATTAAGCCACTGTGTACTAAGAAATGATATAAAAAATTTTTGAAAAAAAATAGAGGTATACGAATAAATACTTGATGTTTTAGACTGAATATTTCAATGTGTATGAATGAATACTTAATATCTTAGGTATGAATATTTGCGTGACAAGATATGAATACTTGTGCAACGGATAACTCGAAAGTGTGTCATAATGTATCTCATTTGAAAGATAAAATTGTGTAGAAAACATCCGTGATTTTAGATTTGCAAAATTCCTCACAAATCGTCAGAAATATTGTTTAAATTGAATAGAGAAGAAAAAACCATCTCTAAAAACGTGTAAAAGATGGATGAGTGATGTGTCCAATTTTTGTATTTACACTTGCACGACAATGATGAACACTTTCACGATGAGATATGAATATTTGTGTGATGAGATATGAATACTTGTGCAACGGACAACTCGAAAGTATGTAATCATGAATCTCATTTGAAAGATAAAATTGTGTAAAAAACATTTGTGGTTTTAAATTTGCAAAATTCCTCACAGATCGTCAAAAATATTGGTTAGATTGAACGGAGAAAAAAAATCACCTCTAAAAACGTGTAAAAGATGGATGAGTGATGTGTTAAGTTTTTATATTTGCACTTGCACAATGAAGATAAATATTTTCTCGATAAGAATGAATACTTGTGCAATGGACAACTCGAAAGTATGTCATCATGATCTCATTTGAAAGATAAAATTATGTAGAAAACATTCATGGTTTTAGATTTGCAAAATTTCTCACTGATCGTTAAAAATATTGATTACATTGAACGGAGAAAAAAAACCACATCTAAAAACGTGTCCAGTTTTTTTTTTTTAAATACTTGATATCTTAGATATGAATACTTGATATGTTATAGATGAATACTTGTGCGCACCAGTTGTAAAATCTTTCAAATATTAGATGGTCCTCAAATAGTAAGTGCCCCCCCTAGATAGTTAGTAGTTATTCAAGTAGTTAATGACTGAGATTGTTACGGGAGATAGCTAGATGCTCCCTTTAAAATTTTACATGGACACTAGAAATTTTCCCTTAAAAGATTTGAGTAAATATTACCTACTATATATATATATATAGGACTTGGTTACGGTGTTATGGGTAGCTAAGAGGCCTCCCGTGCTACAGCTCAATATTTGACTTTTCAAAATTCTAACGGTCGATCCGAACTGTTCATCTTGTTCTCCATATTAATATGTGCTTGGAGACCAAATTTTACATTTTTTGGAAATTTTTTAATATTTTTTTAGATTTATTGAAAATCGTTGTTTTTCAGACAAATCTGGACCATAAAAAACAGCGATATTCAATAAATCTAAAAAATTAATAAAATTTTTCCAAAAAATGTAAAATTTGGTCTCCAAACACATATTAATATGGAGAACAAGATGAACGGTTCGGATCGACCATTAGGATTTTGAAAAGTCGAATATTGAGCCGTAGCACGGGAGGCCTCTTAGCTACCCATAGCATATTGATGCGCGCAAAAGCATATGCACAAAGTTTCAGTACAATAAGATGTACTTTTTAAACCTTTAACACGCGTTTGAGTTGAATTGCAAGTGCACAATTCTATCAAAGTAGTATTTTAGGTATCGATCCACAGGGAGTACGATAAAAACTTAGTTTAAACTTTAATAATAAATTTCATGAAATAAAATAAAGTAAAGTGCAATAAAAGTAAATTGGGGGGTTTGTTCTAACAATTCCTAAGGTTGGGTTCAATACCCAAAAGAAAGGAGTTTGAAACAATAATTATAACTAAAAATAAAAGAAAGGAATTGATTTGCTTTCAAGATTTAGAGATCTAGGGGTCTTTGGTCTACAATCCCTTGTTAACTCTATTTACTCGGTATTTGTTTGAATTCATGTATGATTTGACGAGATTTCTAACCTAATATGTTATCAAGGGTTACTTTCGTAAATTAATAACGTGCCTAAGTAACTCGAACTTCTCAATGAAGTCCCCCACCCTAGCTACCTAGACCTACAAGCTCTTGTTAGTCTCTCCTCTCCTCAAATATTGGTACTTCGCAATTAAGTCCATCATACCAACACCCGATTCGAATTGAGATGTCCTAATTAGGGTTTGGCTTCCCGATTAGGTTCCTCACCAAGTTCCTAACCTTAATTTCTATAGTTTCGGCTTAGATTAAATTGGTTACAATCTTAACCTAAACCTAGGGTATTTGCATTCATAATTTAGTACTATCCTATTGATCACAGTTAATTTTGGTTCTTTCGAATCCAAAACGGGATACTACAATTCAAGTACTAATTATGTAATGAACACAAATGATTAAATCACAGAAATTAACATCAAATCCCATAAAACAATCATAATAAAAACAAATAACCGAATAAAATAGAATTAAACAAGTTCATGCATTGACCTAAACCCCTAGAGAGAGATCTACTCCCTCATGGAGAGATCCATTACAAAAATTGGCAAAAGTAAGAAGAAATGTAATAAAGAAATGATTACACCCTTTATTTGATCAAAGCCCTCAATCTTGCTGACTTCTTGCTCAGGAAACCCTTCTTCTCCTTGCTTGAAAGCTTTCCTTACTTCAGAATTTATCGCTAAGTATTGTGTGTGTGGAGGGAGAGAGAATGAGATAATGGATGTATGGGATAAGATGAGATGCCCTGAATGGAGAATGAACCCCCCCCCCTCTTTTATAGCTAAGGATTATGTCCAATTAAGAGCCTAGGAAGTGGAGTTAGTGGGTGTTATATTTGGATTGTTTTTCAGGATGTCTTGTCCATGTTATGCTGTAAAAACGTGTCCATCATGCGCCAAAAATAGAAAAGCTGTCAAAAAACGTATATTTTTGGCTGTCTGCGAATTTAATGCATCTAAAGGACTCCAAATTTCCTTTTTTTAGGTTCTCATGTTGTAGATCTTCTTCCCAGCTTTACAAAAAGTGGTCGCAATCCTAAATCGGAGTTACGAGTCAAAAGTTATGATCGTTTTAAGTTCAGATTCTATTTTTGGCGGACTGCTACAATGCGTCCGCACTGCAATCCGCATTGCTACAGTACCATCGGCACTGCGGATGCATCGAGATCCGCACTAGGCTCGGACTTTTCCTGTGCAACCAGAGTGCGGCTGCATCGAGATCCGTGCATCCGCACGGATTTTGATGTATAGCTTATTATACCTTTTTAAAATTGGCGCGCGTCCAGAAATCCATCTAAGTACTTATTTTGGCCATATTCCAAACCGTGTGTTTGCAGTGGCCATTGTTCTTCGATTTTCTTCATTTTTCTTCATTTCCTGTAAGTAAAAACCAAGCAAACGCAGTAACTTGATCCTATGTGTATTCTATTCACTTTATATTTAAAATACAAGATATTTGATGTTATTTCGTGATAAAAATCAGATCGAATATCTATATAATTTAGGCCTATCACATATTAGCCAAGTCCTATATATATATATATATATATATATATATATATATATCCAAAAGGTTTGTCAGTGTGTTATTCCTAGTAGATACAATTTAATTAATTGTTATCCACTTCTAATTTATTGAGTCTCACTTTCTCTATATAAGCCATAGTTTCTTTATTGGTAGGCTTTTTTTGAGATCTTTATTACAATATATCGTGGTCACAAAATTCATACTTATAGCCCAAAAAATTTCAAAACCTTGCACTAAAATTATATTTACAAATTAGGAATACAATACAATTACTCTCTACAATAATTGATCATATATATATATATATATATATATATATATATATATATATATATATATAGGGTTCGGCTAAATTGCTGCCGGCAGCATTTCAGCCAAGTGCTGCTGGGGCAATATCATAATTTGTGATATTCAAACAACAAATCCAAACCGTTAGATGTTTAATCTATATTAAAATATACTCAGAGACCAAATTTTACATTTTTTGGAATTTTTTTACTATTTATTAAGCTGCAGCATTGAAAACAGCGGTTTTCAAACCAGCTTAATAAATAGTAAATAAATTCCAAAAAATGTAAAATTTGGTCGCCAAGTAGATTTTAATATAGATTAAACATCTAACGGTTTGAATTTGTTGTTTGAATATCACAAATTACGATATTGTCCCAGTAGCACATCCGCTGAAATGCTGCCGGCAGCAATTTAGCCATGCCCAGACACACACACACACACACACATATATATACTCTATATACATACATATATATATATATATATATATATATATATATATATATATATATATATCTATGTATGAGATGAGCTACGGTGAGCTATAGAGTAAAAGGAGTTTATACTTCACTCAATATCTTTATTTTCAATGTTAAAATAGCCGATCCAAACCGTTAGATGTTTAATCTATAAATAAAATATGCTAGGAATTTGTTTACTATTTATTAAGCCACTTTGAAAAATCTGAAAAATCTGGGTGAACAGTAAAAAACAGTAAAAATTTCTGGACCATCGGATCAGCGATTTTCAAAATTGCTTAATAAATAGTAAAAAAATTTCAAAAAATGTAAAATTTGGTCTCCAAGCACATTTCAATATGTAGATCATGTTGAGCGGTTCGGATCGGTTGTTTGGATTTTCAAAATGAAATTTTTTTTCCATGGAGTAAAAAACCCTTTTTACTCTATAGCTCACCATAGCTCATCTATATATACATATATATATAGAGGAGGGATCGGATTACACCACTATTTTGGTGACATGGTGTGACAATGTCCATTTTTGAAATTTCAAAATCCAAATAGTCGATCCAAACCGTTCAATATGATGAATATATTAAGAGTAACTTGGAAATCAAATTTTACATTTTTATGAATTTTTTTACTATTTATTAAGTATTTAACAAAATCGCTATATTCAGACCGTTGAATTTTTGAACCCCTCTAAATAAACCAAAAAAAAATTCAGAAAAATGTAAAATTTGATCTGTAAGCACATTTTAACATATCCATCAAGTTGAACGGTTTGGATCGACTGTTTGGACTTTGAAAATGGACGGTGTCATTCCATGTCACTAAAAAATAGTGTCATTTGATCCCTCCTCATATATATATATACTCTATATATACTATATACATATATATATATGTATATATATATATGTATATATATATAGGATTTGGCTAATATGTTATGGGTAGCTAAGAGGCCTCCCGTGCTACAGCTCAATATTCGACTTTTCAAAATCCTAACGGTCGATCCGAACCGTTCATCTTGTTCTCCATATTAATATGTGTTTGGAGACCAAATTTTATATTTTTTGGAAATTTTTTACTATTTTTTTAGATTTATTGAATATCGCTATTTTTTATGGTCCAGATTTGTCTGAAAAACAACGATTTTCAATAAATCTAAAAAAATAGTAAAAAATTTCCAAAAAATGTAAAATTTGGTCTCCAAGCACATATTAATATGGAGAACAAGATGAACGGTTCGGATCGACTGTTAGAATTTTGAAAAGTCGAATATTGAGCCGTAGCACGGGAGGCCTCTTAGCTACCCATAGCACCGTAGCCAAGTCCTATATATATATATATATATATATATATGAGTAAGGCTTGGGTGCTATGGATAGCATAGAGGGCCACCGTGCTACGGCTCAATATTCGAGTTTTCAAAATCCAAACGGTTGATCCCAACCGTTCATCTTGTTCTCCATATTAATATGTGTTTGGAGACCAAATTTTACATTTTTTGAAAATTTTTTACTATTTTTTTAGCTAGGTAGAAAATCACTTGATCTAAAAAATTCTGCACCATTAAGATATTTGATTTTCTACCTAGCTAAAAAAATAGTAAAAAATTTTCAAAAAATGTAAAATTTGGTCTCCAAACACATATTAATATGGAGAACAAGATGAACGGTTTGCATCAGCTGTTTGGATTTTGAAAACTCGAATATTGAGCCGTAGCACGGTAGCCCTCTATGCTATCCATAGAAACCAAGCCTTACTCTATATATATATATATATATATAGGCTATGGCTAATTTGCTGCTGGCAGTGCTGCCGCTTTTTTTTATTTTGTGATGTCCAAACAACAAATCCAAATCGTTAGATGTTCAATCTATACTATAATCTACTTGGAGACCAAATTTTACATTTTTTGGAATTTTTTTACTATTTATTAAGCTAGTTTGAAAACCGCTGATTTCAATGCTGCAGAAATTTACTGATAATCAGCAGTTTTCAAACCAGCTTAATAAATAGTAAAAAAATTCCAAAAAATGTAAAATTTGGTCTCCAAGTAGATTATAATATAGATTAAACATCTAACGGTTTGGATTTATTGTTTGGACATCACAAAAATAAAAAAGGGCGCCAGCACCTCAGCTAAAATCCTACCGGCACCAAATTAGCCGGACCCTATATATATATATATATATATGTTAGTTTGTAATAATCTAGAAGTCAATAATACGATAATTTATCATAAAGCTTTGTTCATGAATTGGATGATTAATATCATTTTGTTGCCTTGAGTATTATTGCATTTATGGATCATTTCGAGTTCATGACTGAAATTGTAAAACTCCATAATATAGATGATATATACTCTTAATCTTAAAAGGTCACTGACCAAGGTAATTAGCAGGAACACTAATTACTGCTATAAGGTTAGTATGTGGATTAAATGATGGTCAAGTTTTACAGACCATAGACAAGGAGTTGTTATTTTAATCACATAGATATATGTTCCAGGAACATGATATCTGACAGACCCCGAATGAAACATTATACGGAATTGTGTTCATGTCATTAATGTTTTCATTCAGTGTTAAGTTCTAAAGTATGAGGTATTCATCTTTCCTACTAAGAAATGTATATGTGTGATTGTTATCAAACGCTGTCGGTAAAATGCAGTTATAACGGTAGCTCTTCGGTATACATGGCTTAGCTGAGGTAGTGATGGTTTACCAAAAGTACTATTGTCCCTCGTATCTCTATACGAGCTATAGCATCACTGGGCCCCTTGATAGAGTAAGATTATCAGCGCGCGGTATGATTACAAGAGTAATCATATTTGATAATCTGATCAAGATCAAGAAAAGATTAAGTTTACAAGGATGACACACACCTACCTTGAAACTAATCTGATAGCTATGTGACAAAAGAATTAACACGAGTAAATTGTTTACTGGATCGTGATATTGTACTGTACAGCATCATCTGTGTAATTGGATGGTCATGATGTGTTGTCAGATGCCTCTCATGATTATAGAAGTTAAAACAGTTTTAATTCTATTTACCAACATAACACAGATCCTATTGGGTCACACCATATAGGAGTTAATCGGAGAATCTTATTGTGATTGATTATAAATTGGTTATGATCAATAGTAAGATGGTTATAATTAATTATACGTGTTATAATTAAATTATAAATGTTATGTAAAAATAACAAGCAAAAACATTGATTAATTTATAAACGTGTATGACACGTTGTATAAAAGTTAACCGGTTAATTTATAAATGTGCATGACACGTTGTATAAATTACCGAAACAACAACCGCAAGAAAAATATATATAATTGTTCAGAATAATTATATGAATATTATTTGTGTTCGGGCCGAGGGCATTCGAGTCTTTTCAGATTTGTCCTTATCCGCATGACATGTCATCGATCCTATCCAGATGACACGTCATCGATACCGAAACAAACAACCGCATAAAAATATATATAATTGTTCAAAATAATTATATGAACATTATTTGTGTTCGGGCCGAGGGCATTCGGGTCTTTTCAGATTCATGCTTATCCGCATGACGTGTCATCGATCCTATCCAGATGACACGTCATCGATCTTATCCACATGTCATCCTTATCCATTCAATGGCATATCTTGTAAATATGCATATGTTGAGGGGTATTTCGGTCTTTTGCGAACCTCCTCAAAAGCCTATAAATAGAGGGGTGCATGTAGAGAGAAAAACCACTAATTCACACATATCGTTTCGTGCAGAATCGAATCGGTATTTTCTCTCTTTCTCGGTTTCTCTCCCAGATAGTGTTTCGGTTGAGAAAAGAAAATTATACGTAGTTGACGAATAATCTTGCGGGTTGTTGTGGAGTATATTTACGGGATTGATGAATAGTGTTTTACCGAATTTTGCGGTATTTCATTTTTGCATATTGATGAAACTGAGCAACCGAAAATTCGTGTTTACGGGTTTTCATCTTTTCCCTGTGAATAGTGTTTTTGCAGAATTCCGCGGTTTACGGTATTTCTGGCAGAAGAAATAAACCGCTCTCTGGTTAGTCCTGGTGGATAACCGATAGAGGCATCAGACGTCTGATGCTCCGAGACGAGTCGATTCCTTCCGTGATGTAGCTCTACACGCTCGGTCTGCATTCCAACTGTGATTTGGAAACAAGGTATAAATATGTTATATTAATCTATTTAATTGGTAAGTAGATTAAAGTTTTCGAAATCAATCATGGAGTAGATCTGTAAAAGGATTAAATTGGGTTTTGATGCCAAAGGAATACTGAAGGTGGACCGCCTTGGAAAGTTTCCTGACATACCCCGTTTAATCCTGAGCTTAAGTTGGCCGTAGAAATTTTTGTTCTACGGTCATTCCGCACCTTAAGCCTAAATGAGTTTTGGTTACCGCGAAACCCCAAAAGTGGTATCTGAAACCCAACAATATATATATATATATGTAGAATTAGGGTGTTCTTAACTCCAAAACCATCAAATTGATTTCAAATGACGAACCCGAACCATTGGAACCCGCCTATCTTACGTGTGATGCGTCTACATGTGAAATTTTTAAACATTCGAATTAGTTTAGTATAAAGTCAATCGGTCAAAATTAGAAGGTTAATAAATTAATTTTAGTGCATTCATTTTTTGAACGTTTGTTGATTGCTTGACTTTAACCTAAATTAATTCGAATGTTTAAAATTTTAACATGTAGACTCATCACTCGTAAGGTAGGCGGATTTCAACGGTTCGAATTCGTTATTTGAAATCGATTTGATGGATTTTGGAGTTAAGCTCACCAAACACTTTGGTGAGCTTAAGAACACCCTAGTTCTACTATATATATAGAGAGAGAGAGAGGAGAGATCAAGTTACAACAAGCATTTTCTACATTTTCAAAGTCCAAATCGTCGATCCAAACCGTTAGATGTGATCTCTACAATAAAATGTGCTTGGAGACTAAATTTTATATTTTTTGGAATTTTTTTACTATTTATTAAGATGGGTACAAAATTCAATGGTATGAATTTGACTAGTTTTTGTACCCATCTTAATAAATAGTAAAAATATTCCAAAAAATATAAAATTTAGTCTCCAAGCACATTTTATTGTAGAAATCACATCTAACGGTTTGGATTGACGATTTGGACTTCGAAAATGTAGATAATGCTTGTTGTAACTCGATCCCTCCTCATATATATATATATATATATAGAGAGAGAGAGAGAGAGAGAGAGAGAGAGAGAGGTGGGCTATGGTGAGTTGCAAAGTAAAGCGACTATTTTACTTCACGCTCATATTTTGCGATTTTAAAGTTCAAAATGTCGATCCAAACCGTTCATCTTGTTCTCCATATTGAAATGTGCTTGGAGACCAAATTTTACATTTTTTTGATTTTTTTTACTATTTATTAAGCAATTTTGAATGCTGCTGATCTGATGGTCCAGAAAATTTTACTGTTTTTCACTGTTCACAGTAAAACAGCAGTTTTCAAAAATGCTTAATAAATAGTAAAAAAATTTCAAAAAATATAAAATTTGGTCTCCAAGCACATTTCAATATGGATTAAACATCTAACGGTTCGGATCGGTCGTTTGGACTTTCAAAATAAAAATATGGCATGAAGTAGAAACGCATTCTACTTTGCGACTCACCGTAGCCCACCTCTATATATATATATATATAGAGTGGCTAAGCTCAAATCGTTTGTTCCTGGGCTCAGGAACAAACGATTGGGTTCTCCAATTTCCGAAGTTCAAACAGCCGATCCAAACCGTTAGATGTTTAATCTATAATAAAATGTGCTTGGAGACAAAATTTTATATTTTTTGGAATTTTTTTACTATTTATTAAGAGAGTTTGAAAGTCGCTATTTTTTTATGGTTCAGAATTTTAATAAAAACAACAACTTTCAAACTCTCTTAATAAATAGTAAAAAAATTCCAAAAAATATGAAATTTTGTCTCCAAGCACATTTTAATATAGATTAAACATCTAACGGTTTGGATCGGCCGTTTGAACTTCAGAAATTGGAGAACCCAATCGTTTGTTCCTGAGCCCAGGAACAAACTGTTGGGTTTTGACGGTTCAAACCCATTGATTAAGTATGTTGGGATTTTGACGGTTCAAACTCATTTATTTGCTTAAGGTACAGAAAGAGTAAAACAAAATTTTTACATCTAACTTAAGCTACAGATTAAATGAGGTATGTCAGGAAACTTTCCAAGGCGGTCCACCTTCAGTATTCCTTCGGCATCAAAACCTCATTTAATTATTTACAGATCTACTCCATAATTGATTTCTAAAACTTTAATCTACTTACCAATTAAATAGATTAATATAACAATTTATACCTTATTTCCAAATCACAGTTGGAATGCAGATAAGCGAGAAGAGCTACACCAGGGAAGGAATCGACTCGGAGTATCACACGTGTGATACCTCTATTAGTTATCCACCAGGACTAACCAGAGAGCGGTTCATTTCTTTTGCCAGAAATACTATAAACCGCGGTATTCTGCAAAAACACTATTCACCGAAAAATTTGTTTCAATCAGATTTGCTAATTAAACCAAATCTGAAATACCGTGAAAATTCGGTAAAACACTATTCACCAATCGAAAAACCGTAAATAGAGAAAGAGATAAATCTAATTAACGAAGTAATCAGATTAACACGTGAATTAGTGGTTTTTCTCTTTCACCTATGCCCCTCTATTTATAGGCAAATGAGGAGGTTCGCCAAAAGACCGAAATATCCCCGTACTTGACAAAATTACATTTTTGCCATTTTGGATGTGGCATTCAAATTTGATTTTGCAACTTCATATTGGTTAGATTAGTTTAATGGATTCTAAACGCATTAACCCAAACCCACTATGAATAGTAAATATCCAAATCAAATATGTATAATTGTCATATACAATTATATTCGTTTACGGTTTTTGTTTGGTAATTTTTATACAACATGTCAAACACGTTTATAAACAAACCTATGTTTCTGTTTGTTATTCTAAATGACATACAATTAATTTAATTAATTATACCAAGTATAATTAATTATAACCATTAGTTTTTGCTTTGTCATTTTTAACATGACAAATATAATTTAATTATAACACGTATAATTTTATTATAACCATTTTAATATTGATCATAACCAATTTATAATCAATCACAATAAGATTCTTCGATTAACTCCTATATGGTGTGACCCAATAGGATCTGTGTTATGTTGGTAAACAGAGTTAAAACTGTTTTAACTTCTGTAATCATGAGCGGCATCTGGCAACACATCATGACCATCCAATTACACAGATGATGCTGTACTGTACAATATCACGATCCAGTAAATAATTTATTTGTGTCAGTTCTTCTGTCTCATAGCTATCAGATCAGTTTCAAGGTAGATGTGTGTCATCCTTGGTAACTGTATCTTTTTCTTGATCTTGAGTAGATTATCAAATATAATTACTCTTGTAATTATACCGCATGCAGATAATCTAACTCTACCAAGGGGCCCAGTGATGTTATAGCTCGTATAGAGATACGAGGGACAAATAGTATTCTTGGCAGACTATCACTTCCTCAGCTAAGCTATACATATCGAAATGCTACCGTTATGACTGCTACGGACAACGTTAGATAACACTCACACATATATATTTCTTAGTGGGAACGATAAATACCTCATACTGTAGAACTTTGACACTGAATGAAAACATAAATGACTGATGCGCACAAAAGCGTATGCACAAAGTTTCAGTACAATAAGATGTACCTTTTAAACCTTTAACACGCGTTTGAGTTAAATTGCAAGTGCACAATTCTATCAAAGTAGTATTTGAGGTATCGATCCACAGGGAGAATGTTTAATTACTATGTTTAAACTTTAGTAGTAAATTTCAGAAAATAAAATAAAGTAAAGTGCAATAAAAGTAAATTGGGGGGTTGTTCTAACAATTCCTAAGGTTGGGTTCAATACCCAAAAGAAAGGAGTTTGAAACAATAATTGTAAATAAAAGTAAAAGAAAGGAATTGATTTGCTTTCAAGATTTAGAGATCTAGGGGTCTTTGGTCTACAATTCCTTGCTAACTCTATTAATTCGGTATTTGTTTGAATTCATGTATGATTTGATGAGGTTTCTAACCTAATATGTTATTAAGGGTTACTTTCGTAAATTAATAACATGTCTAGGTAACTCGAACTTCTCAATGAAGTCCCCCACCCTAGCTACCTAGACCTATAAGCTCTTGTTAGTCTCTCATCTCCTCAAATATTGGTACTTCGCAATTAAGTCCATCATACCAATACCCGATTTGAATTGAGATGTCCTAATTAGGGTTTGACTTCACGATTAGGTTCTTCACCAAATTCCTAACCTTAATTTCTATATTTCCGGCTTATATTAAATTGGTTACAATCTTAACCTAAACCTAAGGTATTTGCATTCATAATTTGGTACTATTCTATTGATCACAGTCAATTTTGGTTCTTTCGAATTCAAAACGGGATACTACAATTCAAGTACTAATTATGTAATTAACACAAATTATTAAATCACAGAAATTAACATCAAATCTCATAAAACAATCATAATAAAAACAAATAACCGAATAAAATAGAATTAAACAAGTTCATGCATTGACCTAAACCCCTAGGGAGAGAACTACTCCCTCATGGAGAGATCCATTACAAAAATTGGCAAAGTAAGAAGAAATGAAATAAAGGAAGTAATTACACCCTTTGACAAATTAAAAACCTCTATCTTGCCGACGTCTTGCTCAGGAAACCCTTCTTCTCCTTGGCTGAAAGCTTTCATTTTCTCAAGAATTTATTGCTAAGAATTGTGTGTGTGTGTAGAGAGATAATGAAAGAATTCGGGATGATGAATAGAGATTGAACACCCCCTTTTATAGCCAAAGACCATGCCCAATTAAGAGCCTAGAAAGTGGAGTTAGTGGGTGTTATATTTGGATTGTTTCCCAGGATTCTCTGTCCACATTTAACTGTAACACACGTCCATGAAGTACCAAAAATAGAACCCGTGTTGAAACTGTGTAAATTTGGCATTTCTGCGGCTCCAGTGCGGATGGCCTATCCGCACTGCGGGTGGTCTCATCCGCATTGGCTCTAAGTTTCCTTATTTAACTTGTGCAAATTAGTTGAATGCGGATGACAGTGCGGATGGCTGATCCGCAATGCGGGTGGAATCTGCTTTTCAAACATGTTCTGAAATCGGCTAAGTATTGAGTGCGGCTGGGCTCATCCGCACTGCGGGTGGAACTTCATCCGCACTAGGCTCGGGAAAATTCCTGCGCAGCGCTTGGATGTTGGAAATGCGACTAAGTCCTCAGTGCGGCTGGTCTGACCCGCACTGCGAATGATTTGATCCGCACTGGTGGGTATTTTCGCCATTTTTCATCATTTCCTGCAATGAAAAGCCAAACAACCGTAGTAACTTGATTCTAGGTATATTTAAATCACTTTATATTAAAAATACAAGATATTTGGGGTTATTTTTATAATAAAACCTAGATTAAATGTGTATATAATTTATGCTTATCAATGACACGAACACAATTCTATTTAATGTTTCATTCGGGGTCTGTCAAATACCATGTTTCTAGAACATGTATCTATGTGATTAAAATGACATCTCGTGTCAGGTGGTTTGTAAAACTTAACCATCTTTTAATCCACATACTAACTTTATAGCGGCAATTAGTGTTCCTGCTAATTACCTTGGTCAGTGACCTTTTAAGATTAAGAGTATATATCATCTATATTATGGAGTTTCACAATTTCAGTCATGAACTCGAAATGATCCATAAATGCAATAATACTCAAGGCAACAAAATGATATTAATCATCCAATTCATGAACAAAGCTTTATGATAAATTATCTTATTATTGACTTCTAGATTATTACAAACTAACACAAACGATTTGAGCTTAGCCATTCTCTCTCTCTCTCTCTCTATATATATATAGGCTGTGGCTAATTTGCTGCTGGCAGCATTTCTGCCGGCGGTGCTGCCGCCCATTTTTTTATTTTTTGATGTCCAAACAACAAATCCAAACCGTTAGATGTTTAATCTATATTATAATCTACTTGGAGACCAAATTTTACATTTTTTGGAATTTTTTTACTATATATTAAGTTGGTTTGAAAACCGCTAATTTCAATGGTGCAGAAATTTACTAAAATCAGCTGTTTTCAAACCAGCTTAATATATAGTAAAAAAATTTCAAAAAATGTAAAATTTGGTCTCCAAGTAGATTATAATATAGATTAAACATCTAACGGTTTGGATTTGTTGTTTGGACATCACACAGCTAAATATAGCCCCGGCAGCAATTTAGACAGACCCTATATATATATGAGGAGGGATCAAGTTACAATAATTTTTGAGTTACAACAAGTTACAACAAGCATTATTTACATTTTTAAAGTTCAAATCGTCGATTCAAACCATTAGATGTGATATCTACAATAAAATGTGCTTGGAGACCAAATTTTATATTTTTTGGAATTTTTTTACTATTTATTAAGATGGGTATAAAATTCAATAGTATGAATTTGACTAGTTTTTGTACCCATCTTAATAAATAGTAAAAAAATTCCAAAAATGTAAAATTTGGTCTCCAAGCACATTTTATTGTAAAGATCACATCTAACGGTTTGGATCGACGATTTGAACTTTAAAAATGTAAATAATGCTTGTTGTAACTTGTTGTAACTCAAAAATTATTGTAACTTGATCCCTCCTCATATATATATATATATATATAGAGTGGGGTTAAAATGCACACTCCTTTTTGTGCTCCAAACGTGCACCCTTCTCTCGTTTCTTCATTTTTAAAATTCAAATAGTTGATTTGAATCTACCAATGTGTTCTACATATTAAAATGTGCTTGGAGACCAAATTTTACATTTTTTGGAATTTTTTTACTATTTTTTCAGAATTTTTTATTAAACTAAACAATAATAAAAAATTCAGCACAGTGATGATTTTCAAAAATTCTGAAAAAATAGTAAAAAATTTTCAAAAAATGTAAAATTTGGTCTCCAAGCACATTTTAATATGTAGAACACGTTGGTAGATTCAAATCAACTATTTGAATTTTAAAAATGAAGAAACAAGGAGAGGGTGCACATTTGGAGCACAAAAAGGAGGGTGCATTTTAACCCCACTAATATATATATATATATATATATATATATATATATATATATATATATATATATATATATATATATATATATATATATATATATATATATATATATATATAATTTAATGAAATTTGTCGTTTATTTTTTTACAATATCATTTTTTAACAATTTAGTATATATTGTTGACATAACTTGCAAGTTGGTACATACAATTGAGTATATATTGATTATTGTAAAATGTTGGATTTTGAACAGTCGAGTTATGGGATACTTATACAGATTTTGGTTGGAGTATGGTATGGATGGCACGACTCATGACTCATGAGTTCGCTGAACATGGGCCCGCGAAACAGTGAAACACAACACATGCCATTGAGCCATTGAGCCATTCAGTCTGGCATTAGCCCCTAAGAAATATAAATCGATTTTCATTTCTCAGGCTCACAGTCACAGCCCATGTGAGCCCACATTTGTCCACTCTCTCTCTCTCTCTCTCTCTCTCTTTCTCTGTGGGGTCCAAATATGTCCTCCATTTGTCCATTTGTCCATTTGTCCAGTCTCTCTCTCTCTCCATCCAAAATCCCAAAATCCAAATCGAGGCGTCTCCCCTACATCTCCGCCTCTTCGTACATTCATTCTCTTAATTAGTCTCTCTCTCTCTCCCTCCCTACCTCCCTCCAGTCCATCAGTTAAAAAAAGCAAAACCCCGATCTGCTCTGATCTGCTCTGCTCAGAGACAGACAGAGGGAAGAGAAGGGAAGAGAATAGAAAGATAGTCGTCGAGATCTAGGGTTAGAAGACAAGGCTCTTTCCCAGCTTCCCTTCTCACTAGATCGATCTATTTCACAAGGAATCAATCAATCATCGCATCGCCACAATGAGTGCGAATTCACAAGGGAATCTCGATGAGCAGATCGACCAACTCATGCAATGCAAACCCCTCTCCGAACAAGAGGTCAGGTCTCCTTTTCATTCTACATTTCTCTCTGCGGATCGGGGATTGGATCACTATTTCCATTCTTCAATCTGTTCCAATTAGCTTCTCTTTACCTCAACTCCCTTCGATCTGTGATCTGTGACAGGTTAGAGTTTTGTGTGAGAAGGCCAAAGAGATATTGATGGAAGAAAGCAATGTTCAGCCTGTCAAGAGTCCTGTCACTATATGTGGTGATATACATGGCCAGTTCCACGATCTAGCCGAACTTTTTCGTATTGGTGGCAAGGTAGTCCTCAATTCTTCACTTTTCTTTTTCTCTTGTGAATACTTTAGATGAATGAAGTTCGTTCATTGCTTCTTCCACTATTCATTTCTCTCCTTTATTGCAACAGTGTCCAGATACAAACTATCTATTCATGGGAGATTACGTAGACCGTGGATACTATTCTGTTGAAACTGTCACCGTAAGTCCACATTATTTATATGAGCTTTCTAACAATCTTATCAAGTATCATACTCCAGTATTTTTATTATTTGCTCCAACCACAACCATATGCAGCTTTTGGTCGCACTTAAAGTTCGTTATCCTCATCGAATTACAATTCTCAGAGGAAATCATGAGAGTCGTCAGGTAATATTTTACTTATTGCATTGTTTTCATTGTTTGATCTATTCTAGTTAGTTATGTAGCATCCTGCTTAAAGAATTTATGTTCAAACATTGCAGATCACCCAAGTATATGGATTTTATGACGAGTGTTTAAGAAAGTGAGTTCTGTACAACTTGTCTTGTTGCACTTTTTCTCCAAAAAAGAAAAAAAGAAATATGCTATTCTGATGCTGATAATAACATTGTGGATATTATGTTGGCAGATATGGAAGTGCGAATGTGTGGAAGATATTTACCGACCTCTTTGATTACTTCCCACTAACGGCACTGGTACGTTATGTTGGTGCTGTTTCGTTAAGTTATCCATCCTAAGAGGTTAAATTTGTAAATTTTAAGGTTGTTGTTTTGTATTGTGCGTGTTGTGTGTGTAGGTAGAGTCGGAGATATTTTGCTTGCATGGGGGGCTTTCACCATCGATAGAGACGCTGGACAGTATAAGGAACTTTGACCGGGTGCAGGAGGTGCCACATGAGGGCCCCATGTGCGATCTTCTGTGGTCAGACCCTGACGACAGGTGCGGCTGGGGCATCTCTCCCCGTGGTGCAGGCTACACCTTTGGACAGGTAGGTACACTGCCTCTCTTCTCTTCTCCATGTGTTTACTATTCATTATTTTCTCAATAAATGTGTGAGTGAATTATTTTAGGATATATCGGAGCAATTTAACCACACCAACAACCTCAAGCTGATCGCAAGAGCCCACCAGTTAGTCATGGAGGGATATAACTGGGGCCATGTAAGACCACCTTTTTCTCTTTCTTATTGCATTTATTTTAATTAAAACAATCACAACGATAATTGGTTAGCTGCTGGATTGGTATAGTTTTGACAATTTCCTTTTTTGTAAAATCAGGAACAAAAGGTTGTCACCATTTTTAGTGCACCTAATTATTGTTATCGTTGTGGCAACATGGCATCCATTTTGGAAGTTGATGACTGCAAGGGTCATACTTTCATCCAGGTCAGCATCACCTCTCTCTCTCTCTCTCTCTCTCTCTCTCTCTCTCTCTCTCTCTCTCTCTCTCTGTCTCTGTGTTTGTTGGGATAGTAGTTGCATCTTTATATAGAATGAGAGACATGTTAAATATTCAACTCTCGCACTAAAATATGCCTTCTTGGTCGTACTTCTGATCTGATCGGTGCTATACCATGCTGACACTTTCGACTGATTTAGGCCTACATTCCAGGTCCTGATGGTAATACCAATTTTGAGCTCTGATGAACCTTAATTCCACTATTGAATCAGGAATGCATTCACATAACCAAGTACACACCAAACAAAGAAGTTAGTGTTGTAAACGGATCAGATTCCAATGGATAATAGCTAAATGATATATGTATTAATTTATAATTTTTGGATATGGATCGAACATTAAATGAATATGGATGTGAATATTAATATAGTATGGATACATATTCATAAATGATGCACACTTATATACGTTCATAAAAATTAACTACAAAAAAATTGTATTATTGACAAATTTATTAGTTAAAAAATTATATATTAATAAACAAAAATTAATCACTAATTATTATTATATTATTAATCAAAATGTACTAAGAAATTACAAATCTTAATAAAAGATGAAACATGAATAAATATAGTTGAGTGATTGAAGTTCATATTATATTTTGGTTGATTGTAAGTCCTGACTGATGTCATGTTGAAAAAAAAATGTACAGTTTGACCCGGCCCCAAGAAGGGGAGAACCGGATGTGACTCGTAGGACTCCAGACTATTTCCTGTAAGTCAACTTATGGAGGTGAGGCAAGTTACTCGAGGCCAAGATATGTTATCATGAGCTTGCACATTATATGCATATGCCTCAATTCATCCAGATTTTCCAAAAACCTATTGGTGGTGATGGCTATTCAGCAGCTATTGGGGAATTGTGTAATTTGGTAGGAAAGATTGGGTAATTAATTATTATTTTTTAAGTGGATTTGCTTCTGATTGGTAATTGGAATTGTTAAGATGGTGATTTGGGTGCGGAAGCAAAGTGTAATTTTTCAAGACAGTTTTTGGAGCTTTTTTCCTCTGTTTTATCTTTTTCTTTTTCTTTCTTTTTCTTTCTTTTATTCCTTTGGATCTGTAGAGGAGAATTGGAACATTTCAATTTTATCTGCTTCTTTCTTATTTGAATTTATCTCATCTCTACCGAACCTGATTGAACAGTAGAGTAGCTTTTCTGTGGTTATTTTTTAAACTACTCGCATATAATATATTACACAAGAGAGCATTTGGCGTGTGATCAATACTTGTAACAGAGAGTTCAGAGATAATATGATATATTAATATTGGGAAAGAAGCCATCACGAGAGATAAATATCAACACTTTATGATTATCTATTAGAGCAGAGAATGTAGCCTGGTATTGTAACTTTGAAACGGACAAACAGTAGTTCATCATATGGATCAACAAACAAACAAACAAACATTTTGTGCTAGCAAGCAAGCAAGTCCTACATTCCAATGAGAGCAACTGCATTTTTCTGCTTCGGTGCGTACCGTACCTTAATCATCTGATTCAAAGCTTTCGCACACCGCTGTACCATGCCAGGTACCGGCTTCACCCCTGTCACTATTTGTTGTTGCCTTGCAACACCAGTCAACAACTTGTCTTCTTTCTCTCTAACACATACCTTCTCACTAACTAAATCTTCCTCTGTAACTTCTCTTGCATCTCTCTCCTCCTTGTTGGTCACTTGTATCAGCTCTTTCAGTGACGGCCGAGCATGAGGTGTAGCTGGTGCAAAAACAGTCTCCTTAACTAGAACCTTTTCATATGTGCATTCGAGTACTTGCTGTAACTGCACCCCTTCCTTTTTCTCTTTATAGGTGACGGGTGTAGACACAAGTAATCGTCCATCCTCCCCCGGGCTGACTTCAGCAGCGGCAACCATAGCAATGTTCGGCTTTCTAGTTCTCTTGGACATGCTAAGATCGTACCGCCGGTGCTTCGTCGGACTATAATTAGATTCAGTTTCCATTTGGGTTGATGCAAGGAATGTAAATAAAAAAAACTGCATCGGACTTCCTTCTGAGTGTATATATATGTGTGTGTGTGTGTTGTTAGGTGAGAGTAGCTTTATGTCAGGTGTGGAGGGTAACCTATAAAAGGTGCAATGTCTTTTTTTCGGTTTGAAAAGAGAATGAATTAATGAAAGCTAGAAGAGCATCTGATGTTAGTGGTTTGTGATGTTGACAGTGGAGTAGGATTCAAGTTGTTTAGCTCTGAAAACATATTTAGTTTGGTTTGAGAAAAAGTGTCGGTGAATATATCAGTGTGATTTTTACCGACCTAACACGTACTATATATATATATAACTTTCACTTATATATCACTTAAATAATAAATAAAAGCTTGTTTTTAGATACGAGATAACGCACTTAATTATCCTTTAATTACTTGACCTTCATGGCATGCATGCATCACTGATACTTATCAATTTAATTCCATCAGCTCGCATTACTTTTTCTTTCTGAAGAAAGATGAATTAAGGTCAAAGAGACTTTTCAAAATAATAAAATTAAATAAAACATGCTATATATTTAATGGATTTTTTTTTTTTATCTACTGAATTATTAGTAGCTAGCTCTACAACAAAACCCAAATCCCATCCCATGAGAATTAGGGACCAATTAGGCTCAGACCCGTTAAAAGTTACTCATCATTGGCTAATTTTGAAAAATAAGAAGTTACTGTTTTATGAAAAAAAAATCATCTCAATCTTTTTCAATTTTTAGAATTTCTTGTTGTATAGGTATTTGTTATACTTTAGAGTAGGCTACCGTGTTTTTTTTTCTTCTTATCGGAAACTATATAAGGCTCCACTATACAAGCAATAGAAATCAAAATGGAATAATAATTTCCCGGCCATTTTTATTAATATCCCAAAAAAAATAGATAATTTTAAAAATAACCTCGTTTTTTTTTTTTATTATTAATGCCCTAACTGCTTGGAAGCGGAGCGGGCCAATATCAACACCAAACCGCCCATATAGTGGGCGGTCCACTTTTTTTTTTTTTTTTAAAACAGAAATTTTTTTTATTAAAATATTAGAAATGTTGAATATATTTCTTTAGAAATAGATGTAATACAATATAATTTAATTTATTAGAAAGACTACAACAAATAACCCGGATCAATATTTTTCAGGCAGGATTTTTCGCGGCTGTAAGAAAAATTAATATATCTCTTTATGTGTTATTGGACAAAAATAAAAATGCTTATATTCCGAGTTATTGATCCCGGTTCAAAAGTCACTTCTATGTTATCTAGAAAATATTATAATCCTTCTAGGACATTTAATTTATAAAAAGTTGTATCTATTTTGAGAATTCTTTTTGAATAACAATTATTAAATAACTTAAAGTTTTTATTTTTTTTCAAAAATAGATACAACTTTTTATAAATTAAATGTCCTAGAAGGATTATAATATTTTCTAGATTACATAGAAGTGACTTTTGAACCGGGATCAATAACTCGGAATCTAAGCATTTTTATTTTTGTCCAATAACACATAAAGAGATATATTAATTTTTCTTACAGCCGCGAAAAATCCGGCTTGAAAAATATTGATCCGGGTTATTTGTTGTAGTCTTTATAATAAATCAAATTATATTGTATTACATCTATTTCTAAAGAAATATATTCAACATTTCTAATATTTCAATAAAAAAATAAAAAAATTCTGTTTTTTTAAAAAAAAAACTTATAAAAAAAAAAAAAAAAGTGGACCGCCCACTATATGGGCGGTTTGGTGTTGATATTGGCCCGCTCCGCTTCCAAACGGTTAGGGCATTAATAAAAAAAAAAAATGAGGTTATTTTTAAAATTATCTATTTTTTTTTGGATATTAATAAAAATGGCCGATAATTTCCAATTCATCTCTTTATTTCAATCCAAAAATCAATTATAACGTTGAATAGCAAAATAAAATTAAATAGAGAATAAAGGGACCATTAATTAATTAGACCTGACACAAGTAGGAGCACTACTAATTATAAGCGAGCTGCACATAATTAATTAATGTAATTATTAGCACATCTGGCTTAATTAATTACAACATTACATGTCTTAATTAAAGTCTCTCCATTTAAGTTTATATCAAGTGTGCAACTTCTAGGGGTGAAAATACTAAACGGGTACGGATCATATATTAGACGGATACAGATACAAATACAAATACATATCGAATCAAATATTTATTAAAAATTAAAAAAAATATAAAAGTTATTACTAAAAATACTAAATTTCATAATATTTATCTAATTATAATGGTGAATATCATAATTTTTTAATAATATATAAATATGGTATATATCTACCATTTGGATACATATATTTGAAATATAAAACCATATCAGTATCCATACCATTCGGATACAGATATTCAGTTATCGGATATCCACATTTAATTTTTCGAATACGGATCGGATATTATACATACTGTTTTCATCCCTAGCAACTTCCTAATGGGGATTAATTTAGCAGGGAGAGGCATTTCCAAATATTGCTACTGAGTAAGTGATCAATTAATTAATGATCACTCTGATGGGGTTCTACATGTGCAACAGTAGAAAAAATATAGATAGCAACTTGTCAAACAAAAGGAAAACCACATACTGAACAAATTAATGCAACATCAATAGGTCTAAACAAATTAAATTATTTCTAATGTTAATAATGAAAGAACTATAATTAATGCACTAATATGTCACTAACATGATCTCTATATGTGAAAAGCTCAGCAAGGAATTAGGTGCTTTTCTCACAACTGTTTTCTTCTTGACAACAACATAACCTTTTTTTGTTTGAATAAAAGTATCCCTGTGACATTCTAAGCACAATTTCATGTCTAGGTATGAATGTATCTTCTATAAATACAAATCAAACCTTCTGAAAACACTCTTATATATAGAGAATGAATAGCTTGTTCAATTCCAGCAATTAATAAAACAAAAGGGATTTGATGTATTCCCCCAATATATTTTGGCCTTCTCCTTAAAAGCTCTAGCTAGGAGAGAGATAGTTTTCTGTTTTACAAAACTTTAACAGATGTGTAAGCCAAAATGAATTTTAAAAATAAAAAAATAACTATTTCATATACCAAATAAATTGTCTAAATATTTAAAAAAGATTACAAATTGAAGAATATTGTTCCTACAAAATGTAAAATAGATATAGTTCAGTAAAGATCAGTACCTTTTCTGTTCAATGTGGAAAATCAAGGACCATCAATTGATTCATAAACTAATATCTCCATACTGTTTGCCAGAAAAAAAATGTACATAATAAGTGTGTGTGTGTGTGTGAACTTGACTATGGAAAATGGTGGGTTGGATCAGGATTTCTAGTTACTGGTAATTTGAGTTCCAGGAAATGGAAGGAATATCTCTTGTTGTGGGAATCAGGGAATGGTTTCTTTTGGACAAATCTTTCAAATGTTCACTTTATTCTTTGATTCAAGTGATTAGAGAACAATTGTGGGGTCCACTTTTTAGAGCCAAAATGTTCTTTAGAGAAGCGCTTCATTATGATGAATCAAATTTAATATCATTTATTTTAAAAAGAGAGAGAGAGGGATCCGATTCCTACCACCACCACAACTCAAATTTAAGCAAAAGAGAGGAGAG
This sequence comes from Carex pumila, assembly GCA_033356055.1. Lineage (NCBI taxonomy): Eukaryota > Viridiplantae > Streptophyta > Magnoliopsida > Poales > Cyperaceae > Carex > Carex pumila. The sequence goes on from JARJHM010000913.1 coordinate 25,356, forward strand.
AGAGACAGTGACAGAGAGATATATAGGAACCAAACTACATTCTCTCTTCTCATTTCTCCTCCCTCCTTTTCAACAATGAAGAATCTCTCATACAAAAGAAAAGAAAAACAAATTTAAAAAAGTAAAAGCACTTCTCCATCTCTCTCTCTCTCTTCAAAAACTTCCTTCTCCTCTCTTCTCTTCTCTTCTCTTCTCTCCTTCCATCCCCACCTTGAAGTAAATTAATTAATGCACCAATGGCCACGCCGCCACCTTCTGCAACAACCCGAAAACTAGTTGTAGAAGTCGTTGACGCACGGGACCTCCTACCCAAAGACGGCCTCGGTACATCCAGTGCTTATGTCGTAGTAGATTTTGCCGGGCAGCGAAAGCGCACTCAGACCATACCACGTGACTTGAACCCGAAATGGATGGAAAGGCTTGAATTCATTGTCCCTGACCCGTCTTCCATGGTATTAGAAGAATTGGATGTTGAGGTGTACAATGACCGCCGCTTATCTGCTGCTGGTCATAAAAACCATTTCCTTGGCCGGGTCCGTATATATGGGTCCCAATTCTCACGATGTGGCGAGGAAGGGCTCGTGTACTTTCCACTCGAGAAGAAAAACATACTCAGCTGGATACGTGGCGAGATTGGATTGAAAATTTATTATTATGACGAAACGATCCCACCACCTGAGGAGAAACAGCCTGAGGGGGACCCGCCTCCGACCGAGTCACAAGCTCCTCCAGAGGAACCAAAGGAGTTACCAGAGATACCGGCACCAACAGATGCAGCGGTGGAGATGCAGCTGCCTCCACCAGTGCCTGTGGTGGTTGTTGAGGAATCACCGCCACCTCATCTTTCAGCACATGTTCCTCATCATGTAATGGTTCAACCGGTACCAGAGCCAGACCCTCCTCATTTACCAGATGTGATTGAGATGCGCGACCCGTATCCACCTGAGCTAAGAAAGACTCAGACCACCTCAAGTTCTGAGCGGGTACGGATGCCACGGCGACCTCACAGTCGGGCAAGGACCATCTCAGGCCGGTTCGTGCCTGATTCAGTCGAACCAGTTCAATCGACTTATGATTTAGTAGAGCCCATGAAGTATCTGTTTGTACGGGTTGTGAAGGCCCGAGGCTTACGGGCATGTGAGAGCCCTTTTGTGAAGGTGTCTGCTGGTATTCAGTCGAAACGGTCTAGGCCAGCACGTGATACTGGTACAGGTAACCAGGAATGGAATGAAGTATTTGCATTGAGCAATGGTAGACCTGAACCTACACTTGAAATATCGGTATGGGATGGTTCTATCAATTCGCCAGATCCGTTTCTTGGTGGTGTCTGTTTTGACCTGTCAGATGTACCTGTAAGGGACCAACCTGATGGACCTCTTGCACCTCAGTGGTACCGCCTTGAAGGCAGTGAACCGGGACCAGCAGGTCCTGGTGGGCCGAGTCAAATTACAGGTGATATTATGGTTTCAGTTTGGATTGGTACTCAAGCAGATGAATCATTTCCCGAATCATGGAACACAGATGCACCATATGCGAGTTATACCCGGTCGAAAGTGTACCAGTCACCTAAACTCTGGTATCTACGTGCCAGTGTCATAGAAGCACAAGATGTAAGAATTCCACCTCCACTTCCGGGCATGCCTTATGATGTACGGATAAAGATCCAATTGGGATTTCAATCTGCCCGAACCAGAAGATCAATGGTGACAGGTAGCGGGTCGACTTTTGCATGGATGGAGGATCTCATATTTGTAGTATCTGAACCATTAGAGGAGAACAATATGGTTGTGCTTGTAGAAGACCGGACGACAAAAGAACCACTGCTTGTTGGCCACACGATAGTGCCGGTAAATTGTGCCGAGCAACGGCTGGATGAGCGTCAGATGGTTGCTAGTAAATGGTTCAATCTGGAAAGTGGCCCCGGCCATCAAATGCCGAGCAATATGTGTGCAAATCCCCACATGGTTGGTAGTGGGCCCAACTATTGTGGCCGCATTCATCTAAGGCTTTGCCTAGAAGGTGGGTACCACGTGCTAGACGAGGCAGCTCATTTATGCAGCGATTACCGGCCTACTGCCAAGCAACTATGGAAACCACCAATCGGTACACTTGAATTGGGTATAATTGGTGCATGTGGCCTCCTTCCAATGAAAAGTAAGTCTGGTGGCAAGGGATCCACAGATGCTTACTGTGTGGCAAAGTATGGGAAGAAGTGGGTACGAACCCGAACCATCATGGATAGCTTCGATCCGAAATGGAACGAGCAGTACACATGGCAGGTCTATGACCCATGCACAGTTCTGACTATTGGTGTGTTTGACAATTGGCGAATGTTTGCTGACATGGGTGGTGAGAACCGGTCTGATTACCGCATAGGAAAGGTGCGGATCCGGGTTTCAACCCTTGAAAGCAACCGGGCATATACTTGCTCATACCCGTTACTAGTGCTCCTTCGTTCCGGTTTAAAGAAAATGGGAGAGGTGCAACTTGCAGTGCGGTTTGCATGTAACGGGTTACTACCTGATACATATACAACTTACACGCAACCTATTCTGCCACGCATGCACTACTTGAGACCAATCGGGGTCACCCAACAGGAGGTGCTAAGAGGTGCAGCAATACATACAGTGGCTGCATGGCTTGAGCGGGCTGAACCGCCACTTGGTCGGGAAGTGGTGCGGTACATGCTAGATGCCGATGCGCACACGTGGAGCGTGAGAAGAAGCAAATCTAATTGGTTCCGTATCATGGGTGTAGTTGCATGGGCAGTAAGTTTGGCTCGTTGGCTTGACTCGATTCGGCAATGGCGAAACCCGGTGACAACAATTTTAGTACATGTGTTATATCTTGTTCTTGTCTGGTATCCTGAGTTGGTGGTCCCCACAGCAGCATTGTATGTTTTTGTAATTGGTGTATGGTATTATCGGTTCCGTCCCAGAGTGCCAGCTGGAATGGATCCCAGGCTCTCGCAGGCTGATACAGTAGAGGCCGACGAGCTAGAAGAGGAGTTTGACCCCGTGCCGAGCCCAGATGTCATACGGGCAAGATACGAGAGATTAAGGACACTTGCAGGGAGAGTGCAAAGAGTGATTGGTGACCTGGCAGCACAGGGAGAGAGGGTACAGGCATTGGTGAGCTGGCGGGACCCGAGAGCAACCAGGATATTTATAGGGTTTTGTTTGGCAGTTGCACTTGCTCTGTACACAGTGCCACCCAAAATGGTGGCTGTGGCATTAGGGTTTTACTTTCTCAGGCATCCGATGTTTCGGGATCCGATGCCCCCACCGGCTCTCAATTTTTTTCGCCGCTTGCCGAGCCTCTCTGACCGTTTATTGTAAACATGTTTGATCTTTTTTTTTTTTTTTTCTTTTGAATTTTGCTGAGATAATTGTTTGGTTGGAGATATATTCTCTGATTACAGATTAAAGGTGAATCAATAAAATGTTTTTTTTTCTAATCCACTAGAAAACTTAGGAACTGTGTTTAAATCAGCTGTTAGTCTGTACTTTCTGGCTTCTGCTATCAATGTAACGTACGGTACCAGTGAAATTAAGGTACTGGTACCTGGTGCTGCATGAAATGACTTACAAAGGACATCAGTGCCAAATTGCCAATGCAGTATGAGTTTGATTTACTATTATTTGGAATTGATGCACAGTTGTTATCCAATTTCTTGTCACTGAATTCCTCATCCTTACCAAATTTGCTATTCTGATTGCAACTTTTCCTTTCCTATCTTGACTGTCATTTGCTTATTCAGCTAGGCTAGCATATTTAAAGGCTGGGGTAACAGTATTGGCCCAGCAGTCAGACAACTTTACAACTAAACAAGACAAAGAATCATTTCTTTTCTAGTGATGCCAATCAAATCAATACTAACATATCTTGACCAGAAAATTAAAACAACAAATAAATAAATAAATACTGCAGATGAAAAGAAAGATAGTCATTTGACCATTTAAAGAACCAAAACGAACGAAATTTAGTGAGAGCCAATTAAACAACTATACCCCCATCAAGTCACAAAGTACAAATAACCAACTGCCCCAATGCAAGGTACCACTAGTGCATCATCTCCTAACCTATTTCCAAAACTGCATTTGCAACACACATTCATTCCACCATTTTTAATTTACAACTAAACTAGACAAAGCACCACAAGGGCAATGGTGTAAATGAGAGCCCTGCCATCACATTTAGTTGTAGTACCCAAATTGTCGGGGCCCACCGGTCCAAAAGCTGTAGGGCCAACTCTGCTGTTGTTTGATCCAGAACTGCCATTTAAATTTAAAAAAAAAGTTGTTATGATTTCACCAATCTAACAGTTTTACTTGCTTGCTAACTGAACCAATTTTTAGTAACTGGTACAAACTGACTAACTAACCTTCCAGCAAAGATGCATGATCCAAAGCCTGCAAAGGAAACCAGAAACAACAATAGTACTATTAACACAACAAGATCAGATACTTTTAGTTAATAAAGCAACATTGATTGGCATGAAGATACAACTTACTCGGGTCCGTACTAGTCAACATGGCTGTGTTATTAAAGTTGCATGTGCCACCACTTGCTTGCGTTTTGTGATAGTAATCGTTATATGCATATGAAGCCACCGCCACAATATTATCCGACTGATAGCATGGCTTCCCCGGCTGAATCGCACTACAATTTGCCGACCCGGGCCCACAAGCCCAATCCAATCCTTGCTTCAATGCACTCACCGGCATGCTCGAATTTGCCACACAAAACATCCCAACGGGTCCAGTCGACTCCCCATTATTTGACAATGGCAATCTTTCAAAAGTCAAACTATATGTAGTAGTCCCATTTGGAAACACAATACCCCAATTCTTCTCCGAAACAGGCCCGTTACGTAAATCCTCATTGAACAGCTCATAGATGTATGCGCTGACCTGTACACTGGGCTGACTAGGCGTGCCTGAATTGTTCAGCACGTGCCGAATAAGATTCGTATTGTATGCCAGTGCATTGTCTACAGTTGCATCAGGTTCATTGGATGCGCCGAGCCAGGGCCAACCTGTTTCAGTCACCACAACCGGTATTCCCGAAAAATTTAAACCTTGCATGGAGTAATAGGCGGCATCAACCATTGCATCAAACATATTACTGTAAACATGGTCAGTATTTGGATCTACATTTTGCGTATTAGGGTTAACCGATCGGAACAGCGCGTACTCCAACGGGAATACACCACGTCCCTTGGTGTAGCCATAGTATGGCTGTGCATTCAACATGAAAACGGATCCAGTGCTCTTCAAAAACTGGAGGTACTGAGACATGATCTGGTTCCACGTGGAGTTGAACTGAGCAGTTGACGGGGGGAACGGTTTTGAAATCAGATCCATGGATGTGGGTGTACTGATTTTAACCTGAGAGTTTAGATTTGCGGCCAAGAGAGCTGCTTGAAGGAACCTGAGTACAGGAATGAGCACTAGAGCAGCATTGGGTAGTGCCGTCAGAATCTCGTTACCGACTGCTATGGATGTGATGTTGGTGGCCGGCACAAAGGCGGCCACATTCTTATTGACCCAGTCGGCCGCGTCAGAACGGGACTGGCCCACACGCAGAATCTGGTCATTGGGGACGGAAACCATGACCTCAATGCCGGTGTGGGCCAGGGCTGTCAGCATCTGGTGGTCTGCATCAAAGAGGCGCACGTGCTCTATTTTCTTCGCTTGCAAAATTGAGACTATGGCAGATGCTGACGGGAAGTTGGACACATCAGTGCCTATGTTTATTCCCACAAAAGCTCCTTTCATTTTTAAACAAAACACGAATCAGTCAATCAATGTTTGAATTAATCTATTGAATGAAAATCAGAAATGGTGAGTTGAAAAGAGTACCAGATGCATTACTAGTGGTAGTGATTAACCAGAGGAAGAGGAGAGCAATGCCGGTTGTACACTTCCACCGCATCATCTGCCGCGTCACCGGCCTTTGACCTGGCCTTTGCAATTGCAAATTTCTTGATTGAAGCAGTCAGGCTGAAAATGTGTGATGGATAAAGCAAGCAATTAGTTGGTAATGCTGTGCTGTGATGTGCTTCAATGGTACAAGGTAATCTAATTTTCTTATTTTTCCAATTTTGTTATTAAAGAAACAAGGTTGGTTAGTAGGGGTTTGCCAAACTCAAGAATTGAGAATTTGAGATAGTGATTGTATAAAATTTTTCAGTATATGAAAAATTGGATGCCCCTCAGAAATTAACACCCAGCTGTTATGGTCCACAAACCAACAAGTGAACCTACATTTCTCATTACTAAAATAATGATTTTAAAAAGAAAAAGAAAAAAAACTAAAGCGGCACAATGGTGGGCACAAATTGAATAGAATAGGAAATAGAAACCCCAATAAGAAATAACCAGATCGGTAAAAATTAAAAGGTCCAAAAATCCCATCTTCTTCTTCTCCTTTTTTTTTTTTTTTTTTTTGTGTGTGTTTGGTTTATTTTTAGAATCCCAAGTTGCCATCTTTTGCTTGATATGAAGCTAAAACTAACACGGCCGACACGCGAGAGAGAGAGAGAGAGAGAGAGAGAGGAAAGGAGGAAAAGTAAAAGGGGGTGTTTATTGCATACATTACCTGGATGGATCGGAGAATAAGAGAAAGCGAGAGAGACTTTAGAGAGAAGAAGAAAGGTGGATGCTTTTAGGGAGCAAAGAGTAAAAGAAGAGAGAGCGAGGGTTTATGTGAGGTTTTTAGGAAGAGAGAAGAGAAAAAGAGAGAAAGAGAGAAGGAAGGGACAAAAGAGACCTCTCCTCTCCTCTTCTCTCCTCACGAGGAGTCCAGTCCAGTCTACTCTGACTAGAAAGAGAGAGAGAGAGAGAGAGAGAGAGAGAGTGTAGTGGGAATCTGTGAACAAAATAGTCAGCTTTCTTTTCTTTTTTTCTGAGACGGAGACCTGTTCCGGAATTTTTTTTTAAAAACCATAATTAAAAAAATTAATTTTAGAAAACCAACCTAGTTATTTAAAAAAAAAACATCAAGATATTTCAGTCCGTTCTTTCTTTAAAAAAAAAAAAAATAGTGTAGTTAATGGTGTAATACATCTACACCGAGATGTTATTTTAATTCAATATTTTTTTTTTAGTCGAGACTGATCTGATATTTTTTTTAGAATTTTATTATAAATACTCTTCTTCTCTTCTCACAAAAATATACAAATACACAAATCTTGCAGCTCTGAAATTCTTCTTATTCTCTTCTAAAAAATATATAAATCTATGTAATTAGAATAAAAAACAATGGAATTTTGAGTTGAAAAAAAAATTGTATTCGGGTGGAAAGAAGGAAGGGAAAGAGAAAGAGAAGAGGGAGACTAAAATCAAGACGGAAATAAAAGGGAATTTGGGGTGAAGATTTTGGGAGAGAAATGCATTATGTGATTGTGATACAGACATACAGTGATAAGTATATACATACTCGTTAATTAATTAATTAATTAATCATTGAACATATCAATCCCTATTCCCTAGCTGAGCTGCTCTTGTTAGGAATGAGTTGTTACCTTTTTCTTTATTATTTTAATATTTTACTTTTTCACATCTCTCGCACGCTCCGCTAATCCATGCAGCATCGAAATTCGAATTGCTCTTAGATTAGATTATTATTATTATTTTAAACAAAAAGGTAACTAAGATGATGAGGTTAGGTTCCCATACTAATAATACTATAGAGATCTGAAATGAGCATGACCCGTATGCGACCCATCGAGATGCAGATCAATTAAAGCGCACGTGGCATTAAATATGGCAAGGCAAACTGGCAAAGCAAAGCACACCCATGGCCATGACCCATCAGCAAAGCAAACTGGCAAGGCAAACTATCAATTTACTATTATTTTCTTCAACTTTAATGATACGTTCATTTCTTATTCTGCCACGGCTTCTTTACACATCTGTTGCGGTTTATGCAAAATTTTACAACAGTAACAACTTATTGCTTAATTAGTGCCATTTTCTGCAATTTACAAAAATTGTACAATTTATGTAAAAGTTAAATTTTCTTAAATATATCGACATATAAATTGTTTCCTGTGCATTTCTTGCTTCAAATCGCTTTTTTCCAATCTCCTCGATATTGATATCAGTTGGTACCAGTACCATCTTTGCCATTGATACAGTTGTAATGAACTAACTTAGCCATGACTTAATTTTAATTTTTAGACCTTAGTACATAACCAGGCAAAGAAAGAGTTTCTGACATGAACATCTTATTCTTACTTTGGTAATTCCTCTTATTCTTACTTTACTGGCATTGGCAGCACCAAAATAAAGTAAACTGCGAAATCAGAATTTGCTTAAAATAGTTAAAATGACCGATCAGCAAAATTCTGATTCAGTTCTATGTAGACAAGCAACATACTCGTGCCAAAGAATGGGAGAGAACTTACAAAATAATTATACAGATTGATGAACTATATTATTAATTTGTGAAATTAGGGTTTATTTTACCAGTGGTCTTCAGAGAGACAGAACTAAAAGTCTCCTCTCTTGCACTGCATCTGCAAGCAAAAGGTTAAAGAATAAATAAAAAGAAAAACATCATAGGCCATGATACAAAGAATAAATAGAATGATTTTAACAGCAGTTGACATAGTTACCAGCACAGGATATTAACCAGAAAATCATGTAGCTAGTGAGTACAGGTGTGATAAGAAACAGAAAAACAAATAATTTACCTCTATATCAAAGGAAATATCAAATACTCAGCATAGAACAGGTTCCAAATAAACCGATAGAATTGCAAGATTGCTTCCTGCACAATGCAAATGTAACAGCAGTCATGATTAAAGTCTTGCATTGCATTGCTAATATGTGTTTTCTGCTCATTATCAACTCACAAGTCACAACAAAACAATTATGATTACTAAAAAAAATATTGAATTGAAAGATGCAATTTACCTTTGTATAATTTGCTTGCTCCAAGATCCATGCCTGAGATTTTGCATGAAAGGCAACATTAGCACAAAGTAACTACAGTTACATAATAAATTAATACCAATGAAAGAAAGAGATGAGAGAAGGCATATAGAGATCACCTGGAAGACAAGACCAAATGCTAAGAGAGCATGTGCAGGGACCATTATTCTCCACCTAAATGCCTGAAATAACAAATAACAGATGGGTTTATAGGAGCTGTACCTGTACCTGTACCTGTACCTTGGTTTATGGTATTCAGGTATAATAATTGATACCTGAGGCATATAAAAGGCTACAGAAATAGCCACTACATAATTTGCCAGAAGAAGGCCTGTTCCAAGCAATGCTATATTTCTCACACCAAGCTTTGTCGCCAGTGTTGATATTTGAAACCTACACAACAAAACTAATAAGCATTCTTGAAGAAAAGAGGCCTTTGCCTGGTGGGAGCATTTATTTATTTAAATCACAAAACTATCAATTTTAAATGTAAAAAAGGGAGGGAGGGAGGGAGCATTTATTTATTTACTTGCGATCGCCTTCTACATCGGGAAGGTCCTTGGTAATGGCAATAACCAAAGCAAACATAGTAACGAAGCATGTGATAAAAGCAACGGGAGAACTCCACTGAAAGGAGAGACCAAGAGCAGCTCTGGTTGCATAGTAAACACCAAAGTTGAGAAGAAATCCCCGCACCTAATCAAGCATGCATGCAGTAAGGATTTTAAATTTTACAATTTAAAAAGAAATATATATAAAAGAGTAAAGTAAGGAAATTAGTACTGTGGCAATAATAAGAAACGCTGCAACGGGATATCTCTTGAGTCTGAAAGGAGGAACAGAATAAATGGTGCCAAGAAAGAGGCCGAGGCAGTAGAGAGATGTGATGAAGGACCCAAAATTCCATGCCACAATGGATAGCCCGGCTACGGCGAAGAAGAGCACCAGCAGCCATGCCGATTGCATCGACAAGTCTCCAGCTGCTATAGGGAGGTAGGGCTTGTTAACCCTGAAAAGAGGCCAAAACTAATAGTAGATTAACTAATTAAAATATATTAGTAATTGGATTATTCCAGAAAGGAAATTAAACATACTTGTCAATTCCGACGTCATATATTTGATTAATGCCGACAATATAACCGTTGCCGCATATGAGAGCGATGACGCCGCAAAATGCTTTGAATGTCAACCACCAAGTTATCAGATGGCGGTTCTCCAATAGTGCTCTTGCCACTAAAGCTCTGTTGGCATGCATTATAATTTTTCATTATTATCCAATAAATAAGAAGCCCAAAAGAAAAAAAAGGAAGGAAGTAACTAACAGGGATCCGAGAGCAGTGCCGCGGATGGTGTGAGGCCTGAGAAATCTCCAGCACTTGTCTCCGAAATCAGACAGCTGTTGGGACAATGGGATGGGACCCACAGCATCGGAGCCAGCACCAGACTGAGACTGAGACTGAGACTGAGACTGAGAGGAGGACGCCTGTGAAGTAAGTATAAGATTGGTACTGGTAACGGGTAGTGAGAGTGAGAGAGCAAAAGCAACAGTATACATACAATGAATATAAATATATAATATACCTGAATTGGAAAGGAAGAGAGGTAGGAGGAGTTGGGCCTGGTGGGCTTTGATTTTGATTTTGCGGCGGCGGAGGAGAGAAGAGAGGAGGAGGAGGCGGAGGAGGAGTTGCATTTAAGTTTTCTATTGGGTTTGGTAATAGTTGGATTTAGTGGAGGAGGGCAGCACCCGCGCCATGTCGAAGCCGACGCCATTACCATTAGACGACTCTTCTATCTCTCTTTCATGCGCACGCACATTAGCACATATAAATAAATAATATAATGATATAAATAAACTAAAACTGGAGGAGAAGAGAAGATGAGATGAATTGAGAGGAACAAAACAGACAAAGAGAGAGCGAGAGATCACATATATATTATATCATATCATATCTACCTACCTCTCCCTCTGCCTTCCCATACCATTTAATGAACCAGGAGCTTTGAAATTTCTTTATTCTTTTGTCATTACTATATATATTTTTTAAATATTAATAATTCAAAATTTAAATTATAAATATCAAAATAAAACTAGTAGATGTGATCTATATTATTTTATTTTATGTTACAAATAAAAAATATTATATTTTGATTTTGTTTTTATGTGAATCAATCAGTTCAAAAATCAACGTTTAAAAATTATTCACATAGTATGTTTTTACAAGCTCTTGATGACAACCAAATCAAAGTTGAAATGTTACAATTTTAAACATATGCGAAGATAAAATGATGTACATCATATCCAAAGGTTTTATTTTGATTTTTAAATTTTAAATTTTGAGTTATTAAAATTTTTAAAAATAGAGACATGATAGAGACATAAAAAAATGACGACATCTAAGCCCTCTTCTTAATGAATTTAATGAAATTACTGCACAACTATACGGTTGCACTTATTTTATTATGAAATTGAGAGTAGAAATGTATTAGGTTCACCAAGTCTCTTTATGAACTCAATCCTACAATCTATCGGATTGACTTTAAACAACAAATTCGAACTGTTGAAATTTATCTATCTTACGAAAAATACATCTACATGTAAAAAAATTTAATTTTCTAATTAATTTTGTATGAAATAAAACGGTCAAAATCATAAGGTTTATAAATTAATTTTATTGCATTCATCTTTGAATGTTTTTTTATCACTTGACTCTGTACAAAACTAATTTAAAATTTTTAAAAAAAATTCTACATAGATGAATCACCCGAAGTTAAATGAGTTTCAATAATTCCGATTTATCTTTTCAAACCAGTCAAATAGGTTTTAGAATTGAATTCACAATGAGACTTGTTGAACTTAAAAACACCCTAGTTCTACTATGAAATTGAATATCAATTCAATATTTTTATTGTTATTATTATTGTTATTATTTTGTAAACATAAATTATTATTATTAAATTATTCTTACTCCTCAAATCTCTATTCTTATATTATGCACGTAGTTGTCTTGATTCATCAATAACTGAGATTGAAAGATGGACTTTCAAATTTAATATCAATGAGACTTGTTGAACTTAAAAACACCCTAGTTCTACTATGAAATTGAATATCAATTCAATATTTTTATTGTTATTATTATTGTTATTATTTTGTAAACATAAATTATTATTAAATTATTCTTACTCCTCAAATCTCTATTCTTATATTATGCACGTAGTTGTCTTGATTCATCAATAACTGAGATTGAAAGATGGACTTTCAAATTTAATATCAACCATTCAATCACATAATCTATCTTCTTTTGATTAAATATATCTATTTATATGTAAAAGTCTAAATCTAGTTAAAAACAAACTCGCCACAAGAACTGCTACATGGTCTGTCACTATTAAAATTGAATGAATCCATAGCGATTTGTTTTCTTATTTCTTTTTACAACTATCTCCAATTCTTGCAATTAAATTATTTCCTTATTTCTATGATTCATCCATTTCATTTCTCCTCTTCCGCTATAGTTTCGACAATTAAATTGGAAACTATCATATCTTTCCGGATTTTGTTTATGCATATTGTATTTTTGCGAATAGATGAATAGTAGATACTGTGCTGATGGAAACAATCATATATTTTCGATCTGAATATATATACGGACTTGTAGAGAAGATCCTTATTTGAATCATTTAATCATATTTTTTTCAATTTTGTTTATTTACATATTATTTCTTCTCTAAATCGTTTAATAACATGTCTTGTTTGTGAAAATTAGATATTAAATCGCAATGATACTTCAAGAATTTTTTTCATAATTATATTTGATCCTTTTTTTTTTCATTTATTGTTGTTTCTTTTATTTGAATATCTATTTTTTTTTTCTCATTGTGTCTTTTATTTTCATTTAAATACATATATTTTTTTAATTTTGTGTGAATGTCAAACAAAAAGTTCTTTTATATTCTATTCACTATAATAATATGTTACCGTTGCAACGCACGGACACAATACTAGTGATAATAATTTCCGTTTATAAAATAATAATAATACAACAACAACAATGATAATGATAATAACAATAATAGAGCCGCCTACAAAATCCACCTAATTGCGCTGCTTTTATTCTCTGTTATTTAACTAAGGAATTCCAATATTCAGAAAAAAAAATGGGAAAAAGAAACTCAATTTACAAAAATACTTCTTTTTTATTATAAGATTTTTGAACGTGTAATCTTATCAAATTATTCTAGACACAGTTTTCAAAAGAATTTTTTTTTTTACAAAGTGCCATTCTTTTTCAAAACATAGAATAAAATATTGTCCTTTCAAAATTCTTAACAAAATGCTCTTGTGGACCTCACTTGTTCCCTCTCTTCTCTCTATTTACTTCCATTTATTTTTACTTATGTAAAATATATAATTGTGATTTGATTTATATTTTGAATAACTTTTATTTTTTATGTGTATAAATAATTTAGAATAAAAAAATTAGTGGGAAATTTTATTTGTTAAAATCAGAAAGTATAGTATTAGTGTATAAGTAGAATATTTTTTTTGGATTTGAAGAATATTTCTAATATATGGGTTTTTAAAAAAATTATTATAAGACATGGTATTAACTTATTTTATAAACTAACATATAAATATTTTTAACATACGACATTCTATCTAGTTTATTCGGTATAAAATTTCATATTCCCTGGTTTTCACAATTATAAGAATTTTACCAGTCACATGTTAAGAATAATTTAATGAGATACTTATACTTTAATAAAAAAATACTAATTATATTTCTTAAGAAATAAATAACCAGTGCAAGAAATAATGCTAGCAGCTTTGAATCAGTTGCAATGCAAGTAATACGACTCGCCAGTAAATACGTTATGGTGAAAAATTAAAAACTAAATTTTGCTTAATATGGTAATTAATTGGACCATATATGCACTTCCAAGGTGTAAAAAATGTATCCCAAACCATGTACACCACTCATTGCCGTAGTATTTAAACTCAATATTTCTTGCATTGGTTATTTATTTCTTAATTTCTTAAGATTATATTATATACACAATTAGTATATTTCTATTGAAGCGTAAGTACCTCATTAAATTGTTCTTGATATGTGATGTGATAAAATTCTTATAGTTGTGCAAACTAAGAATATGAAATTTTATACCGAATAAATTAGATAAAATGCGTATGTTAAAAACATTTACATGTTAGATTTTATAAAATAAGTTAATTCCATGTCTTACAATAATTTTTAAAAAGATTATGTTGAAAATATTATAAATACGCTAATATTATACTTTATGATTTTAGCAAGTAAAAATTCACACTCGAATTTTTTATTCTAAATGATTTATAAACATAAAAAGTAAAAGTTTTTCAAAACCAGAGTGAAATCACAACTGTATATTTTACTTGAGCCAAAAATAAATGAGACTAAATATGGAAGAGTGGGAGAAAGAGAAAGAGAAAGAACAGGTGGAGTTCATAATGACATTTTGTTAAAAATTTTAAAAGAAAGATATTTTGTTCTATGTTTGAAAAGAAAATGACACTTTGTAAAATTTCTCTTTTGAAAATGAAGATTTCACCTTTTATTAAATCAGATTAGGATTATTGAAATAATAACTGCTATCATCGTTATCATTCAACCGAATTGGTCCATGATAAATCATTAAAACAAATTGAACTATTAAACTGCATATAAGATTATTTAAGTGAGTTATAATATATAAATATATTTGTTTAGCTATATATTGGAGTTATAAGAAAAGCCGGACCGGACCGGACCGGACCGGACCAGACTAGACGGGACGGACACGAGGAATCGGAATCCATTAGCGAAACCCTAGCAATATAATTGATTGACTCGACTCATTCATTCGTTCGTTCGCTCCTAGTCTCAAATCCAACTCAATCCAACCAATCATCTCTCTCTCTCTCTTTCTCATTCTCATACCCGCAGTCGCCGTCTCCTTTCTCCCTCGCCGCTCTCTCTCTCTCTCGCCAAAACCCTAGCAATCAATCATTCGTTTACTATTCGTTTGGACCACCAAGGCAATTTTTAACCCCCATCCATGGCGACCGAGGCGGAGCACCAGCACCAAGAACAGCAGATGGCGGCTGTCTTGGGTCCCGACCCAGCCCAAATGGAGGCACTCATCCTCGCTCTCATGTCATCATCCAACACCGATCGTGGCTCAGCCGAAACCCTCTTCAACCTCTGTAGGGCCCGTCATCCAGAGGCCCTAATTCTCAAACTGGCCCACTTGCTGCAGCATAATACCTCTTCCCCACGTGCTGCCGAGCTGCGTTCCATGTCAGCCGTTCTTCTGCGTAAGCTGCTCACTCAGACACAGGCAGCCCCTTCTGTGTTCCCGCTTCTCTCCCCTACAGCACAAGACAGCCTCAAGTCGTTGCTTCTCTCGTCTCTTCAATTGTCAGATGGTGCTGGTGGTCGTTCCCTTTCCAAAAAGCTATGTGATGCTGTCTCTGAATTGGCTGCATCTCTGCTACCTGACGGTGCATGGCCTGAACTGGTGCCGTTCCTCTTCCGTGCTGCCTCTGCCCCTGAATCCACCCCACGCCTCCAAGAGTCAGCCTTGCTCATCTTTGCACGGCTTTCAGAGTTTGTGGCTGACTCTTTAACACAGCATCTTCCCACCATTCATTCCCTTCTCATGGCCTCCCTCTCCCACCCCACCTCCCCTGATGTCCGTATCGCCGCTCTCTCTGCTGCTGTCAACCTCGTCCAGTGTCTCTCCTCCCCAACCCACCGTGATTCCATGCAAGACCTACTCCCTTCCATGATGCGTGCTCTTACGGACTGCCTCAACTCTGCACAAGAGGCATCTGCACAGGAGGCCCTCGAGCTCCTTGTTGAACTTGCTGGCACTGAGCCTCGCTTCCTCCGCCGTCAGATTGCTGATGTCGTCACTGCCATGTTACAGATTGCAGAGGCTGGCCAGCTGGAGGAGGGCACCCGTCACCTTGCTGTTGAGTTTGTAGTCACCCTTGCCGAGGCCAGGGAACGTGCCCCTGGTATGATGAGGAAGTTCCCTCAATTTGTTGGCAGGCTGTTTGCTGTTCTCATGAACATGCTTTTAGACATAGAGGATGAGCCCGCATGGCACTCTGCTCTAGAGGAGGAGGAAGATGCAGGGGAGAGTGGCAATTATGGAGTTGGTCAGGAGTGCCTCGATCGATTGGCCATTGCCATTGGGGGAAATGCGATTGTGCCCATTGCCTCAGAGCTGTTGCCAGCTTATCTGTCAGCACCTGAGTGGCAGAAGCACCATGCAGCTCTCATTACTCTTGCACAGATTGCTGAAGGCTGTGCAAAGGTATTATTATTACTTTGAAATGCTATAATGACGTATATGTCACAAGGGTAGCCTATAATATAATGGTTTGTTTTTGGGGATGCAATGGAATAATGCAGGTGATGCTGAAGAACTTGGAGCAGGTGGTGAACATGATCCTGAATGGGTTCCAGCACCCGCATCCGCGTGTAAGATGGGCTGCAATTAATGCCATCGGGCAGCTGTCGACGGACCTGGGCCCCGACTTGCAGACCCACTATCACCAGAAGGTGCTACCTGCCCTTGCTAATGCCATGGATGATTTCCAGAATCCCCGCGTTCAGGCAACCAATTAACCCATTTCTTTCTTCTTCATTCATTTACCTTGCTGTGCCCACTGCATGCTCATTCACATTTTGATTACAGGCTCATGCTGCTTCGGCCATCTTAAACTTCAGTGAGAACTGCACCCCCGAAATCTTGACGCCTTACTTGGATGGAATTGTTTCCAAGTTACTTGTATTACTCCAGAATGGAAAGCAAATGGTTCAGGAGGGGGCTCTTACTGCTTTGGCCTCAGTTGCTGATTCCTCACAGGTACACACACTACACAACACAATCTATGTATTATGCACCATTTGTATTGCACATGTACTTCTGGTTCCCTTTTAAGACTCGCTCTTTCTATTATAAAAATAATAAGGTGTGGTGTACAATGGATTACTACCCCTGGCTATTTGGCTCACCAGTTCATATTTTTTTATTATATTAGTTTATAGATAGAGTTATTGAATTTTGTAGGAACAATTCCAAAAGTATTATGATGCGGTGATGCCATATTTGAAGGCTATACTAATAAATGCAACCGACAAGTCTAATAGAATGCTGCGTGCTAAGTCAATGGAATGTATCAGCTTGGTTGGTATGGCCGTCGGCAAGGACAAGTTCCGTGATGATGCAAAACAGGTTACCATTACAAATTTTTTCTTTCAAGTTATCTAGAATTGCTTGTTCTTCTGAGATGAGTTTCTCTTCTGACATTTGACGCTTTTCTTGATAATGGTAGGTTATGGATGTACTGATGTCATTACAAGGGTCGCAATTGGAGACAGATGACCCGATCACCAGCTACATGTTGCAGGTATGTTTTCCAATTTGTACCTTGTTATGTTTTGTATATTGTACCAGTAAACCCGTTTCATTTTAATTTAACCTACTATATGGGTCTCAATGTAACAGGCATGGGCCAGGCTATGCAAGTGTTTGGGGCAGGATTTTCTTCCCTACATGAGTGTTGTCATGCCACCGCTGCTTCAATCTGCTCAACTGAAGCCTGATGTCACCATCACATCAGCTGATTCAGACGATGAGATAGACGAATCTGATGATGACAGGTTTCTTTTGTTTTACTTTGTATTTTTTTGCTCCAGAGTTTGTGCTGTTTTAATTTGACTTAAATTGAGTTGACTGGTTGATAATGAATGGTTATGACTTGTGAGCAGCATTGAAACAATTACATTGGGAGACAAGAGGATTGGCATCAGGACCAGTGTCTTGGAAGAGAAAGCCACTGCATGCAACATGCTCTGCTGTTATGCTGATGAACTCAAGGAGGGTTTCTTCCCTTGGATCGATCAGGTTTTGTTTCCTTAACTAGATTTTTTTATTCTTTATATAATTTTTATGTTTATTTATTTATTTGCATACTTTTGTATTTATTTTTCAGGTCGCTCCTACATTGGTGCCTCTCCTCAAGTTCTATTTCCACGAGGAAGTCAGAAGAGCAGCTGTTGCTGGTACTCAAAGAATCTCTTATGTTTCTGTCTGCCCCTACCATTGATTAAATTTGAAGGAATTGTTAATCAGGCTTGTCCAATAATAATTGAGTAAATTACACAAGTGGTCCTTAAAGTATCATTCATTTATTATTTTGGTCCTTCCAAGTTTCAAAAGCATCGATTTGGTCAAGTATCGCTCATCATTTAGGTTCTTAAAAGTTTCAAAAGTATCATTTTGGTCCTTCAAGTATCACTTGTTTAACATTTTGATCCTAAAAAGTTTTCAATTTGTAACAAATTAGTTTTACCATGTTATAACAATAGTTATTAGTAAGATATACGTAAATGTTATATATATATACATAATATATGCTAAGAAATGATGTTATATAGACAACATTGTCAAGTTTTCCGATGAATGTTAAAGTAGGACCAATTTGGTACATATTAAAAGCTAAGGACCTAAATGGTGGATGAATGACACTTTTAAGGACCATTTTGTGTAATTTACTCGCAATAATTGCATCCTAAGTTTCTGGTTGTGACACCTTCAGATGTTACTATGTTCTTTTCCTAACATCATTACTTCATTCATGTGCACAGCTATGCCGGAGTTGTTGCGCTCTGCAAAGTTAGCAATTGAAAAGGGACAGGCTCAAGGTCGTGATGAATCTTACCTTAAGCAGCTGTCAGATTACATCATCCCAGCCTTGGTTGAGGCTCTACACAAGGTTTTTATTAAATAATACTCTTTGAGTTTAGTAAACAACAGATATTGTTTATGCATGTACTTTTATTGATATTTTTGTTTAACTACTTTTGATGTAGGAGCCTGAGACAGAGATCTGTGCATCGATGCTGGATTCCCTGAATGAATGCATGCAGATCTCAGGCACGCTGCTTGGTGAAGGCCAAGTGAGAGCTATTGTAGATGAGATAAAGAATGTGATAACGGCAAGTGCAACAAGGAGGAGGGAGAGGTCAGAGAGGGCCAAAGCAGAGGACTTTGATGCCGATGAAGGGGAACTGCTTCAAGAAGAAAACGAGCAGGAAGAGGAGGTTTTTGACCAGGTCTTTCTCTCTCTCCCTTCCATTCTCTCCTCATTCCTTCTTCCTCTGGTGGTTTAGTTAACACTTAATATTTAATTTTATATTCCTAGGTTGGCGAATGCTTGGGAACCCTTATTAAGACGTTCAAAGTTTCCTTCCTTCCATTTTTTGATGAGCTGTCCGTCTACATTACACCTATGCTTGTGAGTTTATTCACATCTTTCCTTTTTTTTCAAGTCAGAGCAACTATTGTAGGCTTATCTGTACCTACACTGGTATGGTTCATTTTGTTTGTACTTGGTAAATTTCTTTTGACCTGTTAGACTGGGCCCTTTATTTTACTGTTAAATCTATGGCTTATGGACAAGTAATTGGTCTATTAATCTCAAGTTCACATTCAGTAATATGTTATGGCCTTTATGCAGCCAATATAACCTTGTTGTAGGAATGGGCACTTCTATTCGTTTCATAGTAACAAATTAACAATTTAGGAATTTTTAGGCATGGCAAAAAATTTCAAATTTGTAAAGGGATGTTTTTAGAAGTTTGTGACAAAATCAAATGTTATGGAGGGTAACATTTGTAGCTACATAAAATCACACTTCTCTAGTTTTTCTTTGGTGAGAATGTTATGAAGCCGTACTGGGCTCTTAGGTGATTTTGTTGGGGATCATCTGTAACTAGTCTTTATTTAATGGGCCTTTTCCCACTCATTCTTGAATTATTGGAGAATATTGTGGATTATGCTCTTTCAATTTGCCAGTAATGAATTATACAGTGATTTTCTGCCAGGTTAGCACCAATTTTTCACGAAGTTGTGATGTCAATTGATGTAACTCTTACTTGTTAAGTTGACCATATTCATATAAAGCTAATTAATTCATATAATCCATATCACATTAAGTGATAAAGTAGAGAGAACAAAGGAAGTTGTGTTTTTGAGGTTTGAGATTAAATGTTGTTTTATTCTTCTTATAAGAAAAGAACTATCTAAAATTTTTGGGCACTGATATTCATTCATTGTAATGCAGGGCAAAGATAAGACTGCAGAAGAAAGAAGGATTGCTATTTGCATTTTTGATGATGTTGCCGAACAATGCCGTGAAGCATCTCTCAAGTACTTAATCCTACATTCCAATTTTGTCTGGCTTAAATTTTTTGTAACCGTAAAATTTTGTGGGTTTCTATTTTGATGAATGTGTCTTGTAATATTCTTTTTGTTTTTATTAAATTTAGTTTTTGTTATTTGTTAATGCAGATACTACGATACGTATCTTCCTTTCCTGTTGGAAGCAGCAAATGATGAGAATGCAAATGTCCGGCAGGTTTGTACAGCACTTTTATCTTTTTATTCGATTTGATTTTTTTGCCTCTACAAAGTTTTTGTTGTATTATTATTAATGGTAAACATATTCCAGCTTTCACTCAACTTCAGTTTATCTGTCTTCAACCACTAAACATCAATTTCTATCTAAATTAGGTTTTTGTTGCGTATTGAATTTACGTGAATTTTGTTAACTTATTCATTACGAAACGAATCTGATCTATCATTGGTAGATTGTAATGACGACTTTGGAGGAAATATGTTGTCTAATTAAATGGGTTTTGAACAGACAGTGGTTCCATTTGGATATAGAATGGATTTCAGTTAGTATTATCAGATAATTCGAAGCGACCAAAAGCTGATGGAGGGTAAATACGAGTAATTTAGATACTCTCTTTTTGAACCTTGAAGTTGTTCTTTTTGTAATTTATATAAGAGCATCTCCATGCTTGCAATTGAAATAATATTTTTTTTTGCTGCCACATCAGCAATTTTAGCAATTAATCCTAAATCACTTTCAGTCCATCTCCATCTCCATCCCTGCAATAAATTCTAATTTCAATTTGTGAGAAATATTGAATATTTTAATATATTTTTTTTACATCTTTGCAATTTATTCTTTTGCATCCCTGAAATTGGCAATTAAAAACGATTGCAAATGATGATGTGGCATTTTTTTTAACAAGATTGCTAAATTACCAATTGGTCCACATTCCTTCGACTGAAATTGTAATTGCCACATTAGCACTTGCAATTTATTTGCAAGTGGGATACACACGCTCTTGCAGTTTCAATGGTATGTACTTCTGCTTAGAGAGGTATGTATGCTTTGTCAACTGATCAGCATTTGTTTGTATATGACAGGCTGCAGTTTATGGTGTGGGTGTATGTGCTGAATACGGGGGTGCTGTGTTTCGGCCTCTTGTAGGAGGTAAACTTCTCTACATTTGTAATCTATAATCTCTTCTAGCATAGAAAGAAAGGAATATAAATGATGGTTGTGAGTGGTTATTAATGATGCAGAGGCTTTGTCGAGGCTGAACAATGTGATACGGCACCCCGAGGCGATGACACCTGACAACGTGATGGCGTATGACAATGCTGTCTCCGCTGTTGGGAAAATCTGTCAGTTCCATCGTGACGCCATTGATGCTTCTCAGGTACTGCATCTACTGAAATGATGGCATATGCATTTTATTTGGAGAAATAAGGATGCCAATTCTCTTCTATGTTGATACTTGTAGGTGATTCCTGCATGGTTGAGCTGTCTGCCAATCAAAGGGGATCTGATTGAAGCCAAGGTTGTTCATGATCTACTATGCTCTATGGTCGAAAGGTGTGTTTCTTTCGTATTTAATTTGTTTCTCTTCCTCTTACCCAGTAATAACATTTTGTTGGCATTGACATGATAATGACAGGTCGGATGCAGAGATCCTTGGTCCGAATAACCAGTACCTTCCAAAGATCATCTTTGTTTTTGCTGAGGTACTTCATTCTGTTTCTGCAGTCCATATATATATAAATAAATGTTATTAGATTTTTCTGGTTTATTGATTTACGAACTGTTGTGCAGGTGTTGTGCGGGAAGGACCTTGCGACGGAGCAAACAATAGCTCGTATGGTGAACCTGCTGAGGCGCATACAGGAGACAGTCCCACCGGCCATATGGTCGTCCCTCCAGCCTCAGCAGCTGCATCTTCTCCAGTCCATTCTCTCTTCTTGATGTCTGTTATATCCTCCCTTCCCGTGTCATGTTAACTTTTCTTGTTTCTACTTTCAGAATTTTGGGCTATGGCTGTTTCTTCTTTCACTCTCGTCTTTTGCTAGAATTTATCAATTCTTTCTTCGTTGGTGATTCTTTTGGGTTGGGTTGGGCTGAGTCGGGATGGCTGACTCTGCCCTGCAGTGTACTTGCCGGTCTGGTTTGCCTGATTGTGCAAAGAGTGTATATTTTGTATTTTTGTTTATCGGCGTGGATTTTGAGTTCTGCGCTCTGTGTTGTTTAAAATAGTCATTGGACATATCAAAGTGAGAAATCGCAGTTTGTTGGTGAAGAGAAATGCTTCATCTTGTTTGAAATACATTGTCTTTAATTTTTGTTGGCTTGGCCTTACCTCTTTTGTAGCATGTTTTGAGAAACTCACATTGTTCTATTTTTTTTTTTTTTTTGCACATTTGTTCCATAAAAAATGGGGCAAGCTGGAGCACACCAACTCTTAACTCTAAAAAAGTTGGCACCGGAAACTAAGATAAAATGAAAAGGCAACTTCTCTTGTAGAATTATGGTGTTAACACTTTGCAAATATGTCAAGACATTTTATAGATCGTTGTGCAAATGATATATGAAAACATTAACCTTTTTTGTTTTATGGGATGGAATCTAGAATTCCATTGTCAGGTAGAATTTTACCATTTTTTTAATTTTCGAACGAGGGCAAAACGATTTTGTAAGATTCAAATAAAATCTAGTAACATGACTTGAAATTTCATACTCGTACTTACAATTGTAAAGCAGGGGGAGACAGCTATTAGCAGATAGAACAGTGCGTAGGAGGCCATATTTTTTTTAAGTTCATTGAATGTGTTGTTGGGAATCAGATGGATGTATTATTTTCGATGCACTAGAATTTTGATTCGGTTCCTTTATGCATTTTTAAAGAATCGAATTATTGATGCGGTACTCCGGTCTTGCCACACTGAATTGAAAAAAATTATGATATGTTTATATTTATATATTATTCTATAATTTTGTATGGTTGTAATTATTTTAATTCTATAATTTTAGTATGAATTGTTTTTATTACTATTGTTATCATTATTGTTGTTCTCATATTTGCTTTGTTGATATATATTAAATTTGTATAGGAACCAAATCAAATATGTTAAAAGAGAAAAAGAAAAAAAAAAACTAGAAACAACAATGATTGATTACATTGTGTTCAACTGTGATTTTAAATTTTCGTAAAGAAAAAATCAGTTTTAAATAAAAGAAATACATTAGTGTGGATATTTTGGAATTTCAATTTTAGTTTTGAGGTTTCAAATGATTTTTGTGGGTTTGAAAATACATAATAGTTACGGGTAGAACCCGGTAAGTCGATCTTTTCAGAATGGAGTCATAATAAAGAAAGAAAAAATCCTATAAAATAATAATTATTATTATTATTATTATTATTATTATTTTTTTTGCATTTTGTTATTGGATTTCTTCAGTCTAGTTGTGCTGCTTTTTCTTTATTACACAGGAAGCCTTCAGCGGCCTAATTTTAATATTTACTTGTTAAGTCTGTAAAGTTTAAATATATTTTTGTGCAGCGTAACCTCGTAAAACATTTATAGCTTTTTTTTTTCTTATTAATATTGCTCACTTCAAGTTTAAATCAAATGGTAAATGATTTTATCACCAAAAACAAAAAAAAATCCAAGATGCAAACAACCTAATCAATGATTCTGTTCTTTTGTATTATGGATTTTCTGTGGTCAAGGTACAATCTCTGCATACATTTTCAAAAGAATAAAATAAGTTATTCAATTTTTAAAAGTGCATACAAAAAAACAATTTAAGCAATCATCAATGTTTTTCCCGACATAAAAGTTAATGAAAAATTTAAAATTTCATAATTGTGCCAGGACCCAGGAGGCATTTAAACTCATATAATGAGATATATATGGTCTTAAATTTGGAACTTGAACGAAGAAAATGTAAACCAGGATCTGGTGTGAGTTGCCCTTCATTTGTTATGTGAATATGCACGTCGACTATATTCTGTTATACTGGTATTCATTCCTTGTTGTTCTGTTTTGTGATCACCTCTGAAAATTCTCGCTCATCTTTTTTCATTCCCGCGAAATATATATATGATCACTATGAGTCTGCAAATGCTGCCATTAAATTGATCCATGTCATTAATTACTATTTTATATTAGGTAATCATTATATAATACAAATAATAAATTTAAGATGTGAATATTGGATTTGAAATTAAAAAAATGCACTCTGGCTCAGTAATTCCATGATTAGCACCATATATACCATCTGGAATGCTAGCTGTTTGTGACAATTAATATTAACAGAAGGTGATTTATTCAAGTCATCATCGCCAATTGCAACCCTAATTAACTGTGAAGAAAACTATAATTTCTTAGCCCGCTAACAATTTCCGGAAGCAATACACCGAAGCTAAATACATCAGATTTAACTGAGAAAATGATTGACATAACAAATTAAGTACATCGATAAGAGTCTGTGCATATATATTTGAGAGAAGGCATTAATTAATTGTTCAATCCCCTCTAACAAATACGGGGAGGCCGTGAGATCACGTAGCAAACAAATTAAATAAAATAAGAGGTGCTCATGATTGTGGTCCCCATGTCTAAAACCCGGCGTGCAATACACCACTTTTTTTTCTTCCTAAATTCTTCCTTATTACCATTAATTTTTCCTGAGTTGCAAACACGTTCAGGTAATTAACAAGAAAACCAGGTAATTAATTCACAAGGTAGCCAGTAATGTTAAAAGAGAGAGAGAGAGAGAGAGAGAATATATATTCTACTGCAAAAAATAGTTAATTGGGTTTAATCTGTTAATTAATGTGGTCAGTGTTGTAAATAACGGTATGTACTTGTTGGATGGACATGGTACTGCCAACTGATTAGTCAGTGATAATGAATAATTTATCATAATTGAAAATAATCAACCGATTAATCAGAAAAATCCGTAACAGTTTTATCACTGCCAATTAACGACTAAACAACTGCTTTTTACGACAGAATGAATGAAATGACTTAAAATGTGTCTCTCTTGTTCCAATGATTAATTAAGAGTAGCAGTATCTCAAATTAATTCCCACATTATCATCGTACACTAATTATACTTGTCAAGCAATAATAAATTAATTGCCTCGACAATTTTGTCTCTCAATAATTACCAACTAAAAAGAATAGAATCTCCAAGTCATATATAGTTGACAATTTTTTAAATATTTTCAACTAATTAAAAATTAAGATAGAGATGACATAGAAACAGACAAGTCCTTGTGATTGGGATCGAGTTGGATAAAAAAATACATTTCCTTTGACATTGCATTTTAATCTAAAGATATATATATATATATATATATAGTTATAATTAACAACATGCTAAGCAGTACTCACACCAGCAGTTTATTCTTTATCACTATATGATGTGATTTGGAGGTTCAATTCTCCTAGATAACAATACTTTAATTTTGTGTTTTTGTGTTTTCTCCTTACAACTCATACCCCAATCCCCCTATAAATACTGACAGCTGCAAAAAAGACCACACAGCTGCTCCTTACCAAGCACACATACTTGATCTTCAATCTTTCCCTCTCTCTCTCTCACCTATTCTCCCCTTTCTCTCTCTACATTAATTGTCCACACCAATCACAACCGTTGAAAAGAAAAAGAAAAAAAGAAAGAACAGAAATGGAAATTAATTTCCAACCTCAAAAAGAATACAACCCTCAGAACCAGAACCAGAACCAGTATCAATACCAATTCCAGGCACCAACAACTCCAACAAAAAAACCGACCCATCCGAAACAGAAGAGCAGCAAGAGAACCAACAGCACAAAATTCCTCGGGGTACGTCAGAGGCCGTCTGGTCGATGGGTTGCAGAGATAAAGGACACCACACAAAAGATCAGGATGTGGCTTGGTACATTCGAAACTGCTGAGGAAGCAGCACGTGCTTACGACGAGGCAGCCTGCCTCTTGCGTGGCACAAACACCCGCACCAACTTTGCCACACAACAGCTGTCCCCGAATTCTCCCCTCGCTTCCCGCATCCGTGCACTTCTTAACCACAAAAGACTCAAGAACAACACTGCATCTAACGTTTCAAGCCCCTCTGCCGCTTCTAGCAGAAGCGGCATGAGCAACAATACAACAACAGCTAGTAATGCAACTGCTGCATTTAGTAGTGTTGTTAGTCCTAGTGCTAGTGGTAGTGCTAGTAACAACATGGCTCTGAATCCATTTGAGAGCGCTCTTTTAGGTGATTATAATTATATTAACAGTGATAATACGGCAAGTAATCATGTTCCTGACGAAAATGCCACCCTATTGGATGATGAGGTGTATAGGCCTTGTTTTGCCGATGGAGGTGATGAATTGGGTCACTTTGAATTGGCTTCTAATTTGGTTGTCGATCAAACATGGATGTTCGAACCGGCTGGGTTTGATCGTTTCGGACTTGAACTGCCTGAAAGTAGTAATGCGGGCAACAACAGTAGTTCGGGGTTGTCGGAGTTTGACAGAATGAAGTTGCACGAGTATTTTGATAAAGTGCTCTTCGATCAGCATGATCCTGTGTTCGATTGCGCGAACCAAATTTGCCATTTGCCTTGTCGAACTTGATTGATGCAGCCTCACAATTCCTTTGCACACTTAGGATTAATTAATTTTTACTTTTTGCCTCCATTTTTGCTTCAGTGTTTGTTTTGTTTACTTGTAAAAAACCGGATTCCATACACAAGTGTGTATGAGATGTGTTATGATCTGTACATGAAATATTGAGAGAAGTAGCTATATACCCTACTTGTTTGTGTAAAAATAAAATTATATGTTATTAAGAAAGATTATGAAAGACTAAATCCAAATGCCCTAAATCTTAATAATTATTTGAAATGCTTTATCTATACATGATTAGCATTAAGTAGCATTAAGTTGTATTTGTATACAATGAAATGAAATGGTTGGATAATGGGCCGCATGCAAAAGAGGATGAAATGGGCCACATATATATAATTAATATGGGCTGTTCTTTTTCATTTTCATTTTCATTTTAATTTTACGGGCTCCTCAAAACTAAATAAATCTGCACCGTTTTTTCAAAACTAACTCATTAATTAATTAAAGGTGATTAAATTACTTCACATAAGAAAGCCTACCACAAGTTATGCATGTATATATATTCACTTCAATATTCATTAATTACTGGTATTTGTTTGTTGGTAATAAGAAGCGGAATAAAAATACTCAATTTATTTCAGTTCATGATCCAATTTGTTGCAACTCATGCATGTTAATTTGTCAATAGCTGAAAGAGGCGGAGGATCCACATCACAGAGAAAAAGAAAATTATATATATATATATATATTGTTTAATTAAAGTATTTCTTCCAAACAAAGTAAGTAATTGTGACTTTCTTATTAAAATAAAATATAAATATAAAATATTCAGAAATAAAGAAACAACAATCAATTAATGGGATGTGGATCCATTCACCATTCCCCAGTATTATCAATTAATCAATGTGCACAAATAGATAGATTTTTCTTATTCTTATTCTTATTATTATATATTTAGTGTTGACGAAGTTTCCTGAATTAGTTTTTTGTCTTCTTTGATTTGATTTGATTTGATTTGATTGATGGGTGTGTCCCTTTCGCGCCCCGCCCGATTGGATTGAATCCTATTTTGTTCCCTCTAGAATCATTCTACTCTACATAAACATAATTACATAAACGCTTTTTATTTTTTTTTTAAATACATTTATATATTTTCTTTAAAAAAACACAAACAAACAATAGACAAAACTCCTAAAATATCTTTCTATCTATACCCAATAATTGTAATAAATAAATAAGACATAATATCTATATCTATATCTAGTGAATGGAATTACAACTTGACATGAGTTTGTTTCTATAGACTTTAGTAGACATAATTAATTAGTTTGATGCAGTTGTCATAGAAAGAAGAAATTAATTAGAGTTTTAATTGCTCTTATTTTGGTTCCAACATAATGGATTGGATTTGATGATATTTTTTCATTGTTCAATTAATTAAATATTTTTTCTATGGTATATTTGATGATAATGAGAGGGTCTTTTCTTTTTTGTTATTTGGTAATTGGTATAGAAAGAAGAGAACACAATCAACCCTTGAATTGTTGCGTGAACGCGTTGTAGTGCGTATCATTGATGACCACGAGCACTGTTACCCTATTAGGATTGATATATACGTATGTATGAGATAAAACTGAGTTACTGTTTAAATTTCATTTAATGGTGACATTTAGTAGCAATATGTATATATAGTTTATTTATTTATTTGTTTGTTTGTTTGTTAAAATTAAAATACGTACGGTCATGAACAAAACAAACAAACAAATAAAGAGTTTTATTATTAGAAAAAAAAATAGCAAACCATATGAAAGGAGAATTCATCATTACCTAAAGTAATTTAAATTTTGAGTTTGGATTAGAATTGTCCAATTTATTTTATCTTGACAGAAATAGTAAATGTATGAGAAATCTGTTTGACTCAGATTTTGATCAGACGGCCCGGATCTAAACTAAAAATTTGAGTTACTTGAGAGGATGTTATAGTTGGAGGGTGAGACAGGTGCAGTGAGCAAAAAACGAAGAGAAGAAAGGGTTGGGTTTGGTTTTGTTTTGATTGATTGATTGATTGAGATTCGTTTCTTCCATTCATTTTCTTCCTTGGCTTGGCTTTTCTTTTCTTTTCTTTTCTTTCTTTTGTTCGGTTGCCGCAGTCGCAGAGCAACTTAATTATATTTGTTGAAGACTGAAGAACAAACAAACAAAGAAGAGATCAAAGAAGAGATGGATACATAGATACATAGATACATAGATGGTTCCTTCCTTCCCTCATTAGTTTCATTCACTTCTTGGAATTCCAATTCCATCCTCATCAAAGAAGATAAATTTTGTTTTTGCTTTTGCTTTTGCTTTTGGAAATAATAATAAGAGGAGATCCATTGAGAGTAATAGAGAGGAAAGGAATTGAATAGAATTGAAAGAAGAAGAAGAAGAAGAAGAAGATGGATCTTGATGGTGAATGGGAATTTGTGATTCCCACTAATTCCTTTAACTCTTCCAACTCCAACTCCAAGGACCTCTCATCCTCCTTCATCGATCCCCATTTATTCGTCGAAACCGACTATTTCAAATGCCCCCAAAATACAACTCTTCTTATCACTCACCACCACCACTACCACCAGCAAAAACAGAAACAACAACAACAACAATTACCAGAATTACCAGATTTACCAGTAGAACAAGTAGAAGAAGAAGAAGAACCAGTAGTAGAAGAGGAGGAGGAGGAGGAACCACCATCACCATACAAAGAGACGCCGCCCTTTAATTGGGTCGAACCCGACCCTGTGGTGTTCGACCGTGGCAGTCCAGACAGATATCACAAAGAACAAGTGATGCCCATGCACCAATTAAAGGGAGAAGACAACAAGGATTTTGTTCCTTCGGGGTTCAATCTCTGGAGACTTGGGGTCCACGGCATCGGTGCCATTTGTTCCTTTGGGGTTGCCACTGCCGCTACTCTCTGTGTTTTTGCATTAGGCACTGCCTCCGCCTCCACCTCCAGTCGCCTCAGGCCTAGCCCCAACATTCAATTTCAGATCTATTCAGATGATCATAAGGTTAATTAATTTGCCAATCTAACTATATATATATATATATATATAATTATTATTATCTTAATCCTACTCTTACCAAATATTGTTTAACAGAATCCTAAATTTGAACTAGCTAGTATCAATGTATTATCATCATCAGTTCATCACACACTATGTTATTAGTTATTACACTTAAAATTGCAAGTGCCAACTACTGTTTTCTTGCTCCAAATTGGGTCACTTATTAATTTGTCATTAAATGATTAGCCAGAAAAAAAGTGTTTTAGGATTTTAAATGATAGTTTCATGCAATTGATAAATGCTCTGAAAATTTATAATTTCAGAGGATCAAGGATGTTGTGCAGAGGGCAACAGGGCTGAACCACGCCATCTCAGCTGCCAGCAGAGGGATCACCATTCCGAGGGCTCAGATCACATTTGGAGGCCACTACGAAGGGCTCTGATTTCATTTCTTCAACAATTGCTTGCTTGCTTGATTCAAGCAGTTCCCAATTATTTAATTAATTGGTGTGTATATATATACAATTGAAGTCAATCCAGTTTGGATTGTACCAGTTCAACCAGTCGACATGAATTAATTAAGCTAGTACTCGATCTATATAATATATGTGTGTATCTAGCTAGTTTGTAAAGTATTACACGTAGCACGCATAAGTAAATTTGAGACTGTACCATATATATATTTTGATCTTTCCTTTGTTTATGGTTAATTAGTAAAGATACATGAATTAGTTAGTGCCTGGTGTTTGTAAATTAATTTGTGATACAGGTTAGTCATAGTCAGTCAAGTCAAGCTTGTCTTGTCAGTAAGTAGCTAGCTTGGCTACTACTCTAATATATATGTATGTATAATGTATATATATTTATATAGGCATAATAAGGCATGGTGTGTATAACTTGTAATGATGACAGTATATATATGGAGGATCTTAATTAATAATTGTGCATGTGAAATGTTAAATGTGAAATGTCAGTGTTACACTTGTTGGCTATAACAAATTCATTTTCTGGTATCTCCTCGTGTAAACATGTCAGATGCTATTGCTATTTCTTTAATCCAGTCTTGTTTAGACAATTATATTATATATATACTGGTTATTGGTTGCACGTACTTTGGGAGTAATTAATTAATTCATGCAGCGCATGCTTCCTCGTATATATATTTATTTTATTTTTCATTTTATTGAGCTAGTAATTGTATAATATTTTGTATGTTGACCTAGTAGAAGAAAAATGGAAAATATATGTGATAAAAAATGGGGGTGGTGTAAGCTTTGATGATGTAATTAAGAAGTGCTTTTGTATTGTATTATTATTGAACAATTATATTACTCCCCCCATTCCATCCCCCCACCATCCCCCCACTCTATCTCTTTCCAAATTAGTTTTATCTCATTTCAATTTCATTCACATTTCTCATAATTTATGAGAAATTTTGCGAATCTAAAATCACGAACATTTTCTACGTAATTTTCTCTTTCAAACGAGATCCATGATGACATACTTTTGGATAAGTCGTTACAGAAGTATTTATCCCTCATCGTGCAAGTATTTATACCTATACAAACATATGAAAGTATTACTATCAATTAATATAAGTATTTATACTGATATATGAAAGTATTAATATCAAGTATTATAAGTATTTATATTGACATATGAAAGTATTAATATCATGTATTATAAGTATTTATATTGACATATGAAAGTATTAATATCATGTATTATAAGTATTTATATTGACATATGAAAGTATTAATATCAAGTATTATAAGTATTATATGCAAAAAAATACTTTCAAGTATAGATATAAATACTTGCACGATGAGAGATAAATACTTCTATAACGACTTGCTCGAAAGTATGTCATCATGGATCTCATTTGAAATATAAAATTACGTAGAAAACGTTAGTGGTTTTAGATTTGCAAAATTTCTCATAGATTGTGAGAAATGTGGACGAGATTGAAATGAGATAAAAAAAACCCACCTCTAAAAACGTGCATGGTTCCCCATGTGATTTGAAATTCCCCCCACCCTACATGAAAAAAACTTGCATGGTCCCTTAAATACTTTTGTGCTTAGAGATAAATACTTCTGTACGTAAGTATTAATACCTTATGAAAAAAAAAAATGACAGCTGAAGTTTTTTGGCATTTTGTGCGGGGTTAATTGCGGGGTGGGAGGTGCGGGGTTAATTATCAGCCTCCATTATTATTATGTAATGATATACATTGAATTTAAGAGCTTTGATGATGTAATTAAGAAGTGCTTTGTAAGTAATTTTTGTTTTTAAGTTAATTAAATATACATTGAATTTAAGAGGTTAAAACGTTGCATATGCAAAAGTATGTACAAATCTAAGTACAATAATAGAAAACTAAAACATTTGGTACAAAAATGTCAAGTATATATATATGCTATTTCATTTCATTTCATTTTAATTGGAGAGAGAGAGAGAGAGAGAGAGTATGCTATAATGCTATTTGTGGGAATTGGAAAACAAACCAACCTTTTATTCCTAACCCTAAACCGTTGGATCTTTGTTTGTGGTGCATGAAATATGTTTTTTATTGAGATTGGCGCATGGAAAATTTGGAACGGTTGAGATGGGAATTTTTATAAAAAGGATGATAGTTGCGTGGAAAGGGAGAAAAAAAGGAATCAAAGGATGATGGTGGCGGTGAGACTTACTACGCCACGCGCGGTGCCGTCAACTACCTCCTCCTCTTTCTCCTCCTCCTCTAGAAATAGATATAGAAATAGAAATGTTGCTCGCTTGCCACACATCTCCTCCTCCTCCTCCTCCTCCTCCTCCTCTCATCGCCTCCGCTGCTCCTCCTCCTCGGCTGCATCTCAGTCTCAGGTCTCTCCTCCCTTCATTCTTCTTACTCAATTAAATTAAATTAAATTAATCTAACACCCAAATCATATCATATCATATCATATCAAATCTATTCTATTCTTCTTACTCTAAGCTCAAATCTATCCTTCTTACTGATACTGATACTGATACTGATACTGATACTGATACCGATACTGCCCTAGCTTAGCTACCACCAAATCAATTAACTGTAATTGTAATTGTAATTGTTTCTTCCATGAAACGCAATGAAATGGAATGCTTCCCATTACTCTTATTATTTTTAATATTGGAATCAATCATGATCTATCAGATGGCAGCATCAGCACCCGATGTAGCTGTAGATGTCTTCCACACTATTCGTGCTCACCAGGTACCTACACTTCTAACTCCTCTCCTTCATTACATAGCTACACTTCTTCTTCTTCTTCTTCTTCTTCTTATATTAATCTACGGATTACTTGCTCTTGCTCCCCCCCACTGAATCAATCTCTTAATTGATAATTAATTTATTTATTTATTGAATTAATTGCTGATGGCAGTCGACAGCAGCTAAACTAGCTCCGGTTGTTGAGGCACGTACCCTGCTCTACCATTCCATCAGAGGCGTCCTCTCTACTCTTTCTCTGGTTCCTTCCTTCACCTTTCTTTACTCAAACTTTTTTCCTTCTACTTCTACTATATCAATTTCAATTTCAATTTTATTTTGTGCAGGAGCATGAAGGTTACCCATCCGGATCCATGGTTGATTTTGCATGCCTTGAAGATGGCTCCCCGATTTTAGCTGTTAGCAGCTTGGCTGTTCATTCTAAGGTTCTTTTTTTTACATATATATATTTTGTTTTGCAACCATTGAACGAGTATTCTTCATTACATAATGATCACCACTTCACTTTATTGTTTGTTAATTTCCGCCATGTAGAATCTCTCTGCCAATGCAAACTGTTGCCTTCTTGTGGCCAAGGACCCAGAAGACAGGACTGATACTGTCATCACTGTTTATGGAGATGCTATTCCAGTCAGCTCTCTCTGTCTCTCTCTCATCTCTCTCTTTCTAAGGATTGTTATAATCTCTGGGATTTGAGGATTAACCACAATTTGATGTTTAACTGATGTCTTTTCTTTGCTATTTTAATTCTGTTTAATTTTCAATTATTATTATGATTTTTCTTTTGTTTGGATGTGCTTTACTTTGATATCCTGATTTGTCATTACAAACGGTAAAGAAAAGCAACAATAAATTACTGCAAAGTGATTAATTAATCAGTACATGCTTTGCATCGATTCAGGTTGCAGGAGAGGAGAGAGAACAAGTGCGTGCTGCATACCTCAAAAAACATCCTGATGCATTCTGGGTTTACTTCTATATATACTTGTTCTAACTAAACCCTTTTTTTCCTCTCTTTTTCTTTCTTATTATTTAATTTTACTCTGCTGAAACTTGTTATATCGAAGGTTGACTTTGGAGACTTCCGCTTCATACAAATAAAGCCGAGATTCATACGCTACGTGTCAGGGGTTGCTACGGCTCTCCTTGGATCAGGAGGTATATCTGTTTCCTGTACAACCTTTTATTTGTCTTCAACCTATTTCTTTCTGCTATATATGATATAGCTGCAGCAATTTATTTTGATGGGCTCTTTTGTATTTAGTAATTTCTACTTCAAGCTCCTGATTAGAAAGGTTGTTCTTTGCAGAATTTACTGCAGAGGAGTTCAAGAATGCCAAAGTGGACCCAATCTCCCAATTTGCAAAACCTATTATGGTATTTGGCTAGCTTAAATTAGCGACATCAATTCTCCTAAAAGAGTTAAATTAATTATTGTGTGTTAAATCTGCTAACTTTTCAATTTTTGGATTCTGCAAAATGTAGAGCCACATGAACAAGGATCACTCTGACGACACCAAATTAATTGCGCAACACTCGACCTCAGTTAAGGTAAGTGCAGGCTGTCAGTTGTTGCATTGATTGGTACCAGTGAATACCAGTCGGCAGCAGGGGAAACTGTACATAAATAAGACTGATCCTTTACACCCTAGTGGTGCATGTGCATCAGCACTGTACCTTACCTGATCTGACTTGATTGGTTTTAATATGGTTTTAGCATTATACTCCGAGTGCTTGATGAAGATTAGATAAGCATCTAGTAGTCTTAATTTGCCTCATTTTGATGGAATACTATTTTAAGTAAATTATTCTAATGAAGTGAGACTGAAATTTAGGTGGATTCTGCGTACATGCTGGATGTAGATAGCCTTGGCTTCAATGTAAAGGTAGACGTCTCTTGATCTCCTCCTCTTTCGATCAAGTTATACCTTGACTTGCCTTTTTTTGGTGCTGGTACATGCCAGAATCTGACACTTTGGGGCCTAAATGAAGCTCCAAATTTTTTAACTCATCAAGAAAACCAACTATGAAATGAAATTTGTGATTATTTATGATGTGTTTAATTTGATATATGGATGCATTTATGTATGTATGTATGTATGTATGTATGTTCAGGCAGAATATGAAGAAAGGACAATGAAGCTTAGGATCCCCTTCCCTAGGCCAGCTCAAGATAGAAAGTAAGCCTTTTTGTTTTGTTTTCCTATTAATCATTTGATGGTATTTCAGTCAGTCACCTTTGATTTTTTGATTTTTTTGTATTATTATTTTGATGAAACTGGCAAAATAAGATAAGATAAGATATATATAATGTACAAGTGTGATGATGTGTTATGTTATATTGCGAACAGGGATGTGAAGACCCTTATAGTGGAGATGCTTCAGGCTGCAAAAGCAGGTGCAGTGCCGACATCTGAATAAATACTTTGGTGGATGTCAAAAATGAAGATGCCAATATATATATTATTAATATCATATAGTTGCACAAATTTTATTTCTGTTTATGGGATGTACTTTATAGAAGAATAGAACAAACAACCATGTTATTTTATGGTTAATGGGCTATTATGGGCTCTACTTTAGAGAATTCCCCGTCTAGAAGTGTGCAACTATGAAATTGAAATGGAACAGGAACGATCAATATATTCCTGAATAGTCTATAGATGGTAAGCTAATTAGGAAAAAGGAAATTTAATCAATTAATGAGTCATGAAATGGTTGCAAATTAGGCTCGGCTGCCAATCCGGCCCACGCCTATGACGCATGGGGCCCTTTAATATTGGTGTGGATCTCAATCGGACGGTCTAGATCTACAAACGTATGTTCCGTTAATGCAGAGGATACAAATTCACTGTTGCAAATACTCCGAATGCAAATCAAAATCAAAGTTCTCTTTTTAAGTTAGGAGTTGGGCAGCCTACCATACCAAATTCTCTCTCTCTCTCATATTGGGCAACCAAATTTTGAGTTTGGATCAGAATTTGGACCAATTCGAGTAAACTTGGAAATTCAATAGAGTAGACTCTTAATTAATATTTGTGTCAAAGGGAAACATAGTTTGAAGTTTGAAGTCCCTCTTCCTCTCCCCTATGGGCTATGGGCTATGGGCTATGGGCTATGGATGGATAAATGCATATAAGAATAAGAGTAAGACTCTTCTCTTCTCTTCTCTTCTCTTCTCTTCTATGCAAAGATCCATGCAGTGCAGTAGGGTAATTGACAGCGATATCTCATATCTAATGCGTCATGTCATCTCCACTCCAATATCTATCTCATTAGATATTTTTTTTTTCTTTTGATTAAAATCTCATTAGATATAAATCTAAGTAATGTGTCATCAATAAATGATTCGATGCATCATGCTTCATGCCCTCACGAGTCACGCCATGCTAAATAAGTACATATACCAGTTAATAAATGACATTCAAATTTTACGGCGTTCAAATTCCACAATTAACAAATTAAATAATACATGGATAGGACATATGACACGACACTCGGACTCGGTGCGTCTCCCATAAATCTTAATTTAAAAAGCAAAGCAAACACAGAGACCAAATTCTTACTCTTTTATCTTAACAAAAAGTGTCAACTCACACCAAAGAAAGATGGTTGAAAGTTTTAACACTATTTTTGGAAGAAAATGAAAGGGACAAAATAAAATATATTTCATTTCTCTTTCTTTCTCAACAATATCATCATTATTTCATGCCCCGGTTGATATATATATATATATTTTTTATTTCTTTATTTTAAACGAAATAAGAATCACATGTAAGTTTGGC
This sequence comes from Carex pumila, assembly GCA_033356055.1. Taxonomy (NCBI): domain Eukaryota; kingdom Viridiplantae; phylum Streptophyta; class Magnoliopsida; order Poales; family Cyperaceae; genus Carex; species Carex pumila. The sequence goes on from JARJHM010000913.1 coordinate 62,213, forward strand.
CCCAAAGAGATTGGATAAGTTTGCATGAAAATACAAACACATCAGCTCCAAAAACAGCCTAAAATTTCTACAGAGCGTCACTCTCTGAGGAAACTTTCTCAATCACTACTTAGCCCACCACCAAATTAAAAAGCCCCCTAGAAAAATCGATCAAAAACCAACAAAATAATAATAATACAACCTATCTAAATTTCATATCAGGAAAACGTATCAACAGCATCTGGTGGAAGAGACTTGGTTCTGACATGATAACTGTCGCACCGTTTCCTCTCCCGGATAATGGGTTCGGGTTTTGCTTCACACCACGGTGCCCGGTAATAATTTTTGGTACCGACATGGAACGACTTTAGCTTACCAAGTGATGGCTTTCTCACGAGGCTACTTTTATGGACATTATTCTTATTCACCTCCGAATTTGCTAATTCTATACCATTGCTGCACACTGAATGTACCCTGGCTTCATTTTCTGCTACAAACTCGTCAGTATGTACTATATTTTTCTCTTCATGACAACTGGATTCAGGTTCAGGTGCAGGGCTCTCGACCTGGTAAGTGATCTCCTCAAACCGGCCATGCAAGTGCATGGCGGTGCAATCAGCATTGGTACAATGTGCCGATTGGAGATTCAAGTAATCCAACAAGGAGCCGCATGACGACACATTGGATTCACAGTTATGACAATATGCTGAGTGGCTAAGCCCCGGGGTTTCATCAATACCGGGTCCGGGTTTCCAATCTGGCACAAGAGACACAATCTCATCATCAATCATGTCGGCAATTCGGGTGACCTCATGGTCTGTTATATCCAACTCTGCAACCATCTCTGTGGCCACGCTGAGTGCCGTGTCGGCCTCCGTGTCAAAAGGGAAGTAGATGTTTCTCACGCGACCTACAATCCAAATTTCACACTTGATTAATACACACAGATAGTTAGTTACTACCTGAACTTCCATAAATAGGAAGCATATCACAAGTTCCTACTCGCATAAATTTTGTTTTCCAATTTTGCTCCAGATGAGAAAATTAAATGTTGTTCTAATTTTTAATGTTTTTAAATCAGGTGTAAATGACTATACCATACCATACATGCATGAATTTTATGGTTTCATCAATGCTCAGGTAGCAAGGTCCTGTTCAGAAATGAAAGAAAATACGTACCGTCCTTGTCAGAGATTCGAAGGCGCAAAAAGATAGCTCCGTCATCTTTCCTCTTTCCCTTGATGGAAATGTCGAGATTAGCAATGGGTTCCTCCTCCTCTTCCTCCTCCTGCCCATGAAAGAGGTCTATGCCGCGGTGGGCCTCCTCCTCCATGTTTGCTTTTTCATCATTGCTCCTGTCCTTGTCCCAGTTCCAACAGGAGTAGGAGTAGGCAGCCTCCTCATAGGAACTGCTGGAGAAGGCGTTGCCACACATGGATCCATTCAGGAGAAGGCGCTCTCTATCTCTGTCTCCTCCCTCAGTTGGCCAGGGCTCTGCTTCTGCTTCTACTCCATGAGAGGAAACAAGGCTGATATCGAGGCTCACACAGCCCGAGCCATCATCAGTTTGAAGAAAAGGATCCCTGAGAAGCTCGATTGCAGACATCCGGCTAGAGGCGGTAGTGAGGCATTTCTCGATGAATTCCCTAATAGAGTCATCCTTCACCTTGTACAGCGCATCCGGTTTCATCCCCTACCATTACCATACATACCATTGAACTGAATGTAGAAATTAATTGATAGTAATTGATAAATGAATGAAAAAAGGAAAAGGAAACGGACCGAGATGACTTTCTTGTAGATTTGAACAGGGTGGGAGCACTCGCTGTAGGGATACTCAAAGGTGACCATCTCAAGTACACACATCCCAAACGAGTAAATATCAACCAGCTCGTTATACTCTTCCTCATACACCTCCGGCGCCATGAACTCGGGAGTCCCCACACAGTGCACGGCATGAGACTTGCGGAGGATGGCAGCAAGACCAAGGTCCCCGATCTTGACCTGGCCGGTGTTGCCGTTGATGAAGATGTTGTCGCACTTGAGGTCACGGTGGATGATTGGTGGGTTATGGCCGTGTAGATACGCCAGTGCACTCAAGATCTGGCGGCACCAGTTCTTGACCGCATGCAGCCGAATGCGCCGGTGCTTCTGCCGATACCTACACAAGTACAGATAATTAATTAATTAATTAGTAGGTATCGTATGAATGAAATTGGGAAATGGGTGAAGAAGAACTGACTGGCGAAGGGTGCCGGAGGTGAACATCTCAGTGAGAAAGTTGAGGTTGTGGTGGGAGCCGTCGACCCAGGATGTGTGGAAATCAATGATGTTGGGGTGGCGCAGGGTGCGTAGCAGGTGAATCTCGCAGCAGAGCCGCTCGGCCCCTTCAGCGCTCCGCAGCATGTCCTGCAGCCGCACCTGATTCCATGCTACCTCTATCCCTTCCACCTCATCAAAACCCCGGTACCTGCACCCAACCCAACCCAACCCATTCAAATCTAAATCTAGTATCATTCATTCATTCATTCATTCATTCATTCATTCATTCATTCATTCGATGATTGATTGAGGTAATTGAATTGGTTAAGACTTACACTATCTTTGAAGCGCCTTTCCCCAGTATCTCCTCGTACTGCAATCTCAAAAAAAAAAAGAACAGAAAAAATCAATACATAAATTGAATTGAATTGAATGCATTAATTAATTTGATGTTGAATTAGTTACCCTTCCGTATCTGCCGGAGGGATCAATTTCAACATAATCTGACCATTCCCAATCCCGATCGGGATCAGGATCGGGATCGGGATCTCTTCCATTCACGCTCATCATATTCATATTTCACTAAATAACTGATTGGAAAAGGAGTGGATCTCTAGTTCCGATTCGAATTGCTATTGCTATTGCTCCATTCCAGCGCCACCGCTGCCTCCACAACTCGAGAAAAAGAGAGGGATTATGGGTTGGTTAGGTGAAAGCCGAGCATGGTGATGAGATCGATGGATGCTTTTTTATGTGAACACCAACACTCAACACTCAACACTAAACACTAAACACTCAACACTCAATGAATGCTACTGTCCAGCACGAGAGAGAACTCGAGAGAACTCGAGAGAACTAGAGAACTGACAAGGAAGGAAGGAAGGAGAGAAGATAGCCACACCACAAATTATACTTATCTATATTATTATTACAAAATGGAAGGGTATCTATGCAATTTATGCTTTTTTTATTATATTATATATATCAAAGTGGAGACGTACCGTACAATAACTTAATTTATTTTATTTATTTATGTCAATTAATGACAGAGCACATGGATAATGATGTATTTCTAATTTCTTTTCTTTTCTTTTCTAATAATACAAAAAAAATAATTTACAATTTATTTTATTTTCTTTTATTTTTCATGACAACAATAATAATAATAATAAAATATAATAAAATTATGATTTTAAGTAACGCACATTACAGCTCAGCACATCACAGCACATAACAATTGCAATCTCAACCTCCTCAACTTGGTCACAGATCAACTACAATTCCTTCCTTCTCTTTCCCAATTGCAACCTCCTGCAATACGATTTTTCTTTTCTTTTTATTTCTTTCAAGCCCTCACGTTGAATATTATTATGACGTTTTGACATTAATGTGTTACTAGTAAACGGATATGTTCACAATTACGATAACCAATATATAATTATTATTATTAAATCTATAGTTTTAGAGGTATAAACGTATCCAGATTATCCGTATCTGAATTAAACGAAGAGGATAATTCACATATTCGGATATTTATCCAAAGTAGAGAACATAATCGGATTTGGATACGGATTCAATTGTCTATTTGTAAACGAATCATATATTCGGATAATATCTGAAAGGGAACAGCAGGTCTCAAAGAAAATAAATCCATCACCCGATAATATGAAAACTAAAGGCAAATCCCTCACGTGGGATGTGACTGTTGGACTTATGAAGTACTCTTCACGTGTGATGTGATCTCCTGTTTGTCTCCTAACATATAAGACTTCATTTAAATGTTTCGAGCCTTTTGTGGGACTAAATTGATATGGACATTGGACTCCAAACCCTTCACGTGGGATGTGAAGATTCTTTTGTCTATTTATATGTAGGATCTTACGTAGTTTTCTACATACAATATTCAGTGTCAAAGTAATTTATTAGCACTACACAAGTAATCAAGTTTGATTGATATTATCTACCAACTATTAACTATTTCTATAACTTTTTGTACAAATTATATAATTTTTTATAGTTTATTAAATTTAATTATTTAAATAAATGAATTGTCATATTTGAATTTTAAAAATTAGTATTTGTCTTTAAAGTTCATATGACTCGATTATCCGATAGTTATTAGTTTCGTATTCGTATTTATTTAAGACGGATTTAGTTTTGACTTTTAATATCCGTTTATTATCTATATTCATATTCGTATCCACTCATTATTCGACAGATGCAGATATAACATCAGCATTATCCGCTTCGTTTTCACCCCTATATAGTTTACATTAGTGAAAAAAAAAAAAAAAACGACGAGAATGTTGAATGATAGTTAGAAACGTTTTTTGCTTGGTCAATTGCAGCATGTACAATTTTGGGAAAAAAACAGAGGATGATGAGAAGATGGGTTTCCTTTTCATATTTTGTTGTTGACAGACTTTACATATATCTCTCTCTCTCTCTCTTCCCAAAACGGACAAGAAAAGGCAGCGAGGTCCTCGTGCTCATCAGAAGATCCCTGTTTGGTTCTGGTGTTCAATTTAATGCATGAATCAAATCCCTGTTTCGAAATTAATTATTTTAATACAACCGTGTAAGTATGTACATTTTATTGGAAAGAACATATATAATATAATAATTTTAATTCGGATATCCAATTAATATCAAGTCTTTTTATTATGACGCACAAATATAGCTGGTATATTACTAAAGGTAACTAACTGCGCGCATGTGTCCAAATTAAATTATATAATAAGAAGTTTATGCCCAACTTAATATATATGTAATTATTTACTTGTCATAATAATTTTTCGCTATTTTAATCATACAAGTGTGTAGTTACACAACAAAGCAAGCAAAATAACAAAACAAAATTAAATACAAAATGAAGGCCTCACAAAGAAGGACTAGAAAACTTAATTTCATGATGCGGTTGGTTCATTATTTGTGTCAGTTAATTTGTACATCAATAGAAATTATGGCCTCACAAAGAAGGTCACATGGGATCATCCCACAATCAGCACAAAATCATGACTTAAACCAGATAAGATATTGCAAAACTATTAATTAATTTTAAATTCTGTGAGGACGATAATTTTGTGCTATTTGAAATGGTGCGAATATATATATTATTTAAATCAATGTCAATTTAAAAAATATTAACATGCTATTCCTACAAATTTAGTTAGCGAGATTCCATAAATCTATTAAATTATTCGATATTGATGTAAAAAATAAAAATGCACACTGTATGAAATATTGACCTGATCCAAGAGGCCAAGGCAGATTATAAATTTTGAGCATATATCTGGCATGTTAAATCGACATTTGACCCCAATTGATTTTGGATGCCATTTAGGGATATTTAATTTAAAATTGAATTTTTTTTGTTTAACCATTTTACTTCGGTTTCAACTGTTTGAAACCGACCGTTTGAACATTCCTATTGCCATTTTATATGTACTAAAAAAAAGGTATAGTCTCCTTACGGAAGGGACATGGAATCGATTCTGCTTGAGAGCAGAATTGGAGCCTACGGGCTTTACTCAAAAAAAAAAAAAAAAAAAAAAATACTAAAAAAAGGACACGTTATTGACAATGGAGAGGATGTAGAGGACAAGGGGGGCACATCACATGGTGTGTCCGTGTCCGTGTGTGCCTAAAAAGAGAGGCATCCACTAAAGCAAAAAATAATAATAAATAAATCGACTTAACTAGAAAGATGAGCGGTACCGGATTCACTGGTACACTTATTTATCTGAAAATGATTAGTGACGCACCCACCACATGCCTATATACCAGTACTTGAAGAGAAGAGAAGAGAAGAGAAGAGAAGAGAAGAGAAGAGGAGACAAAATCTTGGCATGAAGCAGTAACAATTAATAGTATATAGGAATAATATATATATAATGATTAGGCCTACAATATAATATATTAAGGTGGTTGAGGGATCAGGATTTAATTTTTGTTGGTCCCATAATCCCAATCAAAATGAGCAAAGTGCTTCCATTGTATTGTACTTGAGATAGATCAAGATCATGATCATGATATCATGTTTAGGAGCACAATTGGGTTGTGGGTACTTGGGTTGCTTGTTTGCTGCTGCATTGCTATTGCTAGGAAGTAGGAAGTAGTTGGACTGCTCATGAGCTGAGTTGAATCTGAGTTATCTTGATAGCTAGTACTAACCGCTGTTGCTTTGTATCAAGCCGAAGACAGAGACCTCATGCTGCCGCTTCTTGTTGCCTGTACATTTGGTTTTAACAAATTAAGCATGCTCCTTTGCCATCATCTTACCAAATGCTTTTGAACGCCAATAAAAAGAACAAAACACAGGTGGCCTTGTGTGCTTTGTCTTAGAATTGACAAAGATAAGATTGGGAAGCATGATAAATGTTAGCATTGCACTAGTGGCCTTGTGTGCATTTCCTAACAAACCCGAACAGACCTCTAACAAGACTTTACAAATGAAATTACAGCACAACTTACAACCAACTAACTAGTCATAACCAACATTACTCAGCTGCTCATATAATAATAAAAAGGAAAGGCAAAAAAGAAACAAATATAATACTAATCTACTAACAATACACAATTCATCATACATACGGAACAAACTATTCTTCAGTAGAGAGAGAGAGCTTCTTCCAAGAAGTAGCAGCAACTATCCAATTTGGCCAGATTGGTCAATTAGCGTGCCAATCTGATCCCCAGCAATGGCTCTGGAGATGTTACTGGTCTCCAACAGATTAAACAAGATAACTGTATAGAAGAAGAACACAGACAACTTCTTGTTTAGTTGTTTAGATGACAATTTACAAAAAATAAAATTTAATAATTACAGCACATGAAGTGTGAGGTGAGACCTGGAATGTTATTCTCCTCACAGAAAGCAACAGCTGTGGTGTCCATAGGAGTGTAGCCTCTAGAAACAAACTCTCTGTATGAGATGTGCTCAAACCCTGGGCTGCTGTTGTTGCCACTCCCAGGATGACACCCACTGTACAAAGCATCTACAGTGGTACCTTTCAGGACAGCATCAGCATTGACTGTTACCATTCAATTCAATTCAATTCAATTCAATTCAGTTCAATTACTTATAACCTAGCAACGAGGACATTGTAATATACTACTACTACTACTACTACTACTACTACTACTACTACTACTACTACTACTACTAGTACTTACTTTCTGAAGCTCTGAGGGCAGCAGCTGCGTCAGTGGTGAAGAGTGGATTGCCGAGGCCAGAAGCGATGCCACCGAAAATGACAACCCTCCCTTTGTCAAGATGGCTGATAGCTTTTCGCCTGATGTATGGCTCAGCCACCTCTTGCATTGTCAGGTTTGTCTGCACGCGTGTTGCCACCCCGATCTTCTCCAACGAAGCCTGCAGCACCATCGCATTCATCACTGATGCCATCATGCTGTTGAATCACTAACTATTATGTCAGTCAACTCAAGATAAGGTGCCTTAATTAAGCTCAAAATCAATGTCAAAGAATATATACATATATACATACATACATATATATATATATATAGATGGGCTATGGTGCATTGCAATGCATGAACCCCTTTATGCATTGCACTATAAATCACAGATTTAATGTCCAAACGACCGATCCGAACCATTCATCTTGTTCTTCATATTAATCTGTACTTGGGGACCAAATTTTATATTTTTTGAAATTTTTTTATTATTTATTAAGCAATTTTGAAAGTCGCTGATCTGATGGTCCAGAAAATTTTACTGTTTTTTACTGTTCACAGCAAAACAGCAATTTTCAAAAATGCTTAATAAATAGTAAAAAAATTCCAAAAAATGTAAAATTTGGTCTCCAAGCACATTTCAATATGGATTAAACATCTAACGGTTCGGATCGGTCGTTTGGACTTTAATCCGTGATTTATAGTGCAATGCATAAGGGGGTTCATGCATTGCAATGCACCATAGCCCATCTCTCTCTCTCTCTCTATATATATATAATTACCATAGAACTGGTACAAGGGGTTTATTCTGGTATTTTGGTATTGGTAATCAGGGTTCTGGCTGTAGTAATACATAGTCTTGATTGCAACTTTTGGATGTTTAGGTTAGCTGATCTGGATCTTTTCAATGTTATTTCTCTTTTGTGATGATAGCAGGTAGTGATGAAATGTATAAGGATGTTAAAATGCTGATATCTGGTTTGTATTCACAGGGTTTGAACCAGCAGTTTGGTACCAATTTCTGTAAGGGTAACCCACTTTAATGAAAAATTACATATACATAATTACCATATTTGGTAGGTTGCAGCCCTATCAACAGCAGTAGATGCAATCCAACTTTCACCACAGAATATATTTCTGCCTCCAACAACAACCGCAACCTAATAAAAACAGCAAAAGCTTTCTTTTAATATAAATGTGGGCAAGACCCTCATTTTTATTCAAAAAAAAAAAACCAACAAAAGCTGTTTTGAAAGGGAAAAAAAAGAAGACATTTGGGGTTATGCACACAGATAGCAGTAGAAAGAGCACCAACCTGTATACCCTGGCGACTGACAACCTGAATTTCTCTTGCGATCAGCATAACAACCTAATAAGAGAAAGCATTTTGTCTCTCAATAATGTAATGAATTAACTAAGTAAAGTGTGAAATTTAAGGGGAGGAATAATAACCTTGGGGTCAACATTGTGGGGTGCGGTAGCAGTATCAGTACCAGTACCAGTACCAGCAAGAGCAGCGCCGCTGACCTTGAGAAGTACTCTCTTCCACTTGCATCTGGGGACATTGAAGACACGCATGGCAGGGGCAGCAACAGCATACCTCTTAGAGTTCCGGGCAGGGGCAGGAGTGCCAGAAGCGGAAGCAGAAGCGGAGGGAGATCCATCATCATCAGCATTAGTAATAGGAATAGGAATAGGAATAGAAACAGGAATTGGAGAGCCTCCTCTTGAAGCAGAGAAAGCAGCAGAGGAGGAATTGTTGTTGTTATTGTTATTGTTATTGTTAGATGAAGAGGAGGATACAATGAGGTGGAGTTTAGAGAACCAAGGCCAGTGACTGGTAGGAGTAGAAGAGGAAGAGAGACGGTGACATTCAACCTTAAACCGTTTCTTGAGATTATCAATCTTGTTCTTGCATTGTTCGACTGTTTTATTACTGGTAGGAGTAGTAGTATTAACAGCAGCAGCTACATCTTCCCAGTCACGACCACGTAGGTTGCCGCGATTGAGAAGTTCAAAGCGGTGCGTGTAGGCATCGAGAAGGGCTTCGATGGCACCATCGCTCCACTCCTCGCGATCCTTGCGGTACACATCACCGCTGCCGCTGCCGCTGCCGCTTCCGCTTCCGCTTCCGCCTTGGTGTTGCTTCTTGGGTGGTACTGGTACTGGTATTGGTGCTGGTACGAGCAGCGTGGAGGAGTAAGGAGAATCCTTTTTCTTTTGTGAATTGTGATGAGATTGAGATTGAGATTGAGGCCCTGGCTTCCTCCTCTTGGCCTTGGCTGCTTCTGAATCGTTTCCGTCGTCACCGTCACCGTCACCGTCACCGTCACCGAGAAGCGCGAATTCGTCGTCCTCCTCGCACGACGTCATGGAAACTGGAAAGAGTTGTCGACGGAGAACTGATCGAAGAGCCTGCGGCGTTAGTCAATCAGCACCTATTAGTCTATTACCAAACCTAACCTAACCTAACCTAACCTAAGCTAGGGTTATGTTAATTCCATTCCATCCCATATTCATATTATCATTCATTCCATCTTTGTTTACGGATAATTATTTTAACAGACCAGTTTTCACTTCATGCAGCGCAAGAATTCTATGCAACACCGCTCTGATTCTATAGTTCATGCGCTGCATGAAGTCAAAAGGACTCCGTTAAAATATCGACGCTTTGTTTGGTCAACACTCAGTCTACGTCTGTCAGAATCAGTGGAAAATAAATCTAAATTCATAACACGCGCATCTTCACATTCTATAGTTCATGTGCTTTAGTCATAGTGCTTTCAATTAATTAAATTAAAACACACACATATATATATATATATATGTTGCATAAAAATTAATGAGTTTGAGCATGGGCTGGGCTTTCGTTTTAGTCCATGTGACCCTGGGCTTGGTTTTGAGCTTTGAACTTACAGTGCACTTAGACAAGATATAAAGATTGGATGGTAAGAGATACCAATGCCAACTCACTTTCATTAATTATATTTAATTGTTTGCCCTTTAATTTTGTTACTTATACTTGCAGACTTGCAGCAGTGCAGGTAGTCCCAAATTCGGGAATCCAAAGCACCTCAAATAAAAAACATATTTAAAAGATGAATTCATTTTTCATGTTTTCTACATGTTTGTTTCTTTTTCTTCCTTTATTTTTCTTGTATATATATATGTTTAGTTTTTTTTTTTTTTTTTTTTTTTTTGGGAAATAAAAGTACTTTATTTACTAATTTTTTCTATGTTTTTACTACATAGCATGCTTCTGTCAAAATAATCTAAGTTTTCGATTCGATTCAAATTCAACTGAATCTGTTCGATTAATTTAATTCTGATTTCATGGTCAAGTGACCGAAGTCCGACTCCGAATCTGATTTTGCGAACTAGACTAGACACATTTTGGTTTGGTCATATATATCTCACATCTTGTTGTTTCCTCCCCTGAATTTCATGCATTAGGCAATAAAAATGGGTCAATTCATTTGCCAATGGAGAACAAAAAAATTCTGATGGACCAATTCAGATCAAATGGTTCCCTGCCATCCGATTTGGTAATTGGTTGGTTCCCGTGCATTTTGAGTTCGATAACCGTTTATTACAATAACACACAATTAATAAAACCAATACAAAGTGCTTTGTTAAGAAAGGGAGCACCAATTACTAGAAAAAAAATAAAATAAAATAGTTGATCCAATTAAAACAAACTTTAATTTTCCATTGTTTGAAGCAAACCAAAGCACTTTAATCTTCAACATCATAACATAATTTATCTTTTTTCTATTTAAATTTCAAAATAACCTAGAAGAAAACAATTAATCAATAAATGGCTTTTAAATACCAGACCTTTTTTATTTCAATTATCAAGTGATTCTTGTAAATTTACGACAAAGTAAGACAAAACAATCAAAGACAAAGGGAGGGAACCTGAAAACAATCAAAGACAAAGGGAAAGGAAAGGGACGTTCTGACTTGCATCAGATCAAATTGGACCTAGGGAACTAAAAGCTCTCCTGTATTTCATGCATATATTAGGCAATGAATAAGTCATTGACCATATATAATACAACTTATCCTTTATAATAAAAGATGGAAAAGTACCTGTTAAGATTACACTCGATTCCAGCATAAGTTGGAGATCAAGCCGAATCCTCTAGATCAAGAACTATATCTACTCAAAAGAAGAAATTCAAGGATACCAATCATATCTAATAAAATAGGCAATTGATGTATTTGATTATTTGTCATTAATTCTAAGAATTGGTTTTCATGTTTAGCATGATATACAAAATATTTTTGAATTAATAAATAGGCATGTAAGAGCCGTGTAATTCAATTAAGAAAAAAAAGAATTAAAAAATAAGAGAGGGAAGGGAGATTTATGGAAGACTTGTGTTCTTGAGTTGTTTTATTATTATTTTTTGACAGTTCTATTATTGTTTTTGACAATACCTCTATTAAATATATATCCTGTAATTGTTTTCTAAAATATGACTAACTAATATTTGCTCCAACGGTGATCAGGGATTCAAAATCATGGATTGGAAAACCATTTCGGGGCAGCACATGTATAATCATTGGTACTTATTAATGTTTATTGCATGTTTTCCTTGGTTCTTTCTCTCTCTATTTTCATTGGTCCCAATTGAAATCATATATTTACATTCTAACGAAAACACTTTTTTTTATATGAGGTCAATTGAACATATTAATATTTGCAGTAGCACCAAAATGACAATCAATCAAATCAAAAGATAGAGAACAACAAATTAACTTTCCACAGAGATTTTTGAAAAAAAAGAGTCTTAATTTTGTCATAATTTGATATATAATTTGGAGACATAATAATTAATTAATGATGCATAAATCACTTTACATTAATTGCTGTCAATTAGAACTTGGCAAGCATAACAAAATACATTAATAAAATGCACCATAATTGTTATGACAACCTAAATTTTTTCATCCTTTATAGCAAAAGATTGAAAAAAGTGGACAAAGGCCAATTGCAGTCATATATTTACTTTCTAACAAAATTCAACAAAAAAAAAAATACTTAAAAAAAAAACTTCTTTATATGAGATCAATTGGATAGATTTTGTAACATTTACCAATTAGGTATATTTTTAATGTAAAATAACTACAATTTATTATTTGAATTTTGGGGACAAAATTCACTTTAAAGGGGGGAAAAATGTAACACCAAGTAATTTGAGTTACAATCTAATTAAACAGTTATATTTTAAATGTAGCGTCACGTAATTGAAATACTAAAATAAAAACACAACATAAAAATATATATTTTTTTATTCTTATTTTCTATCATGTAAATCTATTAATTTAGCAATAACAAGTAACTCCAAAATGACCACCTTGAATAGAAATTTCTGTGGTCCGATTTGCATCACTAATTAAAATAGTTTGTATATTTATAAGTTACCCCAAAACACAAGGTATGATTTAATATATTATTTTCAGCAACCCATGATTTATTATATGTTAAGTACGTGCTGAAGATAATAACTTCGAAAATAACTACTCTCCAAATAGCGCCTCTTCAACTACTGCTCCTATAATTAAAATTAGGGAGCATCTAGCTATCCCCTGTAACAATCCCTCATTTCATCCCCCAAACATTAACTACTTCAATAATTACTAACTACCTAGGGGAACCACTTACTATTTTGGGACCACATAATATTTGAAATATTTTATAACTGGCCCACGCAAGTATTCATCTATAATGCATCAAGTATTAATCTATAACACATAAAGTATTCACACCTAATATATCAAGTATTTAAAAAAAAAACTGGACACGTTTTTAGAGGTGGGATTTTTTTTTCTACGTTTAATATAATCAATATTTCTGATGATCGGTGAAGAAGTTTGCAAATCTAAAATCACGAATGTTTTTTACATAATTTTATTTTTAAAATGAGATCCATGATGACATACTTTCGAGTTGTCTGTTACACAAGTATTCATCCTTATCGAGAAAGTATTTATTATCGTCGTGCAAGTGCAAATATAAAAACTGGATACACTCATCCATCTTTTACACATTTTTAGAGATGGTTTTTTTTCTCCATTCAATCTAACCAATATTTCTGACGATATGTGAGGAATTTTGCAAATCTAAAACCATGAACATTTTCTACACAATTTTATCTTTCAAATAAGATCCATGATGACATACTTTCGAGTTGTCCGTTGCACAAGTATTCATCCCTCATCGAGAAAGTATTTATCCTTGTCGTGCAAGTGTAAATACAAAAACTAAACATATCACTCATCCATTTTTTACACGTTTTTAGGGGTAGTTTTTTCTTCTCCGTTCAATCTAAACAATATTTCTAACGATATGTGAGGAATTTTACAAATCTAAAACTACGAATGTTTTTTACACAATTTTATTTTTTAAATGAGATCCATGATGACATACTTTCAAGTTGTCCGTTGTACAAGTATTCATATCTTGTCACTCAAGTATTCATTCTAAGACATCAGGTATTCATTCATATACCTCTATTTCATTTTTCAAAAATCTTTCTTATGTCATTTATTAGTACAAAATGACTTAATTCACCATTAATAAAGTTTTGTTCTTTACAAATAACTTTCTACTTCATGAGGAAGATACGGTTGACAATGATGGATCTGACCCAACAGAGGCGTGCTCAAGTATTCATTTGTACACGTTGAAGTATCTATTCATATACATTGAAGTATTCAATCCCGACAGAGGCGTGCTTGATTGGGATGGAGTGACAGATGATCTTCGGCAGAATGTCCACTGGAGTGGGAGCAGTTGGCATAGATGGGAGAAAAAAAAGGCGAAGACGGAGGTGGGAGAGGGATGAGTGATGTAATTGAAATGTTACAAAAAAAGAACAATATTTAAAAGAAACAAAAATATACTTTATTGAAGTATTCATACAAATACGTTGAAGTATTTATGCATAAGATACCAAGTATTCATACATGTACATTGAAATATTCATACCTAAGATATCAAGTATTCATTCATATACGTTAAAGTATTCATACATAAGACATCAAGTATTCATTCATACACCTCTATTTTTTTCAAATTTTGTTTTTCTGTCATCTGTTAGTACTTAGTATGCACTGGCCTAATCCACCATTAATGAAGCTTTGTTCTTTGTAAATAAATCGCTACTTTATGAAGAAGATGAACATAGACACGAAAGTGATTAATTGTATCTACACAGACAAAATTAGTTAAACTCGATCCATTTAGCACTCATTTTGAGACAGTCGACAATGATGGATCTGACCCGGTGAAGATGTGCTTGATTGTGATAAAGCATACATGTTGATGTATTCATTCATACATGTTAAAGTATTCATTCATACGCGTTGAAGTATTCATACCCGGCAGATGAGTGCTTGATTGAGATCAAGTGGCAAATGATGTCTAAAACTATTCAAAACAATATATCGTATTACATGCCCTGTCTCCGTCACCATTTGAGTACGCACTGTGGAGTGCGGCACACCTGAGATCGCTGCTGCTAGGATATAGCAGGAAATTAGAACAATATATGAACAAGCTATTAAAAAATAAACAAAATTATGAATTGAAACGAAAAAAATAACTAATCATGCCTATGCTTATATGATAATTCCTTGTACCATTGCAAGCATTAGAGCTATAAAAAGTAGAACTGTCGTACCACCAGGTACATAAAATCCAACAGAACCAATATACCTTGCTATTCTTTTGCATTTTACACCCTAAAAGAGAAAAACAAGTCTTCTTTTAAAAAAAGAATATGCTAAAGAAAGAAATCAATTAAAGATAGAAATGAATCACCTTCATGTTTTCAATTATTTTCTCTGGAAGTTTTTGCACTGCATGAAATGCATAAATAATATCATAGGCTACATCAAATGATTCGTTTACTTCTAGATCAATTTGCGTATAATCAATATTGGTACTGGCACGGTACCAGTATTAGTTCATTTAGTTTGATTTCTATTCAATTCAGGCTCACAACATATAAGAGCAAAATAGTTAAAATTTAACGGATCATATTCATTTGAGGGCTTCTCTGTGGATGTTGCACAATTAATGATAAATTGAGGCGGATGTTGAGTTTAAACATTAAGAGAGTTGCAATAGCAAGTACTGAACAATTAGAACTAAACACAATAACAATTTATACAAAGAAAACCTGTATTAATCACTAGTAAAATAATAAAATGAAAAATTTAATTTCGCTAGTACTTACTGGTACGGTTCTGTACCATCGGGTCAATAATGGTAATCTATTTACGAATTGAAGAATCAATCGAGGTTTTAGAAAAGGCAATCTGAATCTGAGAAAATCCTCTCAGATCGCCTAGTTGCCTCTTTGCTTAGTGGATCCAGGTTTCGATCGTCAAATCAGGTGCCTAGAGAAGTCCAGCACGCCGCTCCGTCACCATCTCTGATTAAAGTGCGCACCAAGTTTGTGCGAATACACTGCCACGATCCTTTTAAGAAAGGTAGAAAAACAAAACTCTTCTTACTTTCTTTTGGAGAGACCAGACCTGTGTGAATACACTTCCACAATCTAATTTTTCCTCTTTGTCTTCAACTTTAGCAAATTGACTGCATCTTCCTACCTCTCGGCGATCCTCCTCCGACGACTAACGACAAGCTCCGGAGAAGAAGCATCTGGTTGGAGAGGTGGAGATTTCCGAGATGGTAAGGTTTCTAGTGGTTGGGTTAATTAGTAGACAGTGTGTGTGGAGGTGTAGAAGGGAAGAAGGCAAAGCGCGCAGCAGTCTGGAATGTCACCAGATCCATGGAGATGGTGGAGGTGCTCTCATGGAGGTGGTGAGATAGGTTGCTAAAGCGTGAGAGAGTTGGATCTTAGATTTTTTGTTTCAAAAACGAATTGAAAGTGGTTGAAGATGCGGGACTGTAGTAAAAGAAGAGATTAGGTTGTAGGGACCACAAATTAGTTAAAACTAGTAATTATGGTTAGAGAACTGATTTATTTTAACGGGGGATGAAACGGGGAATGGAAGCGCGTGGTATAATATAATTACCCTTAAAATTATCCCATCTGTCCATTCTCTCTCTCTTTGCTTTCTTCATATCAATTAGAAATGAGACCTCTTTTGTTCATAATCCCAAGCCGCATCTTTCTTGCCAAAAGGCCCAAAATCAAGTGATGAAAACATTAAGGTATCCAAATTTTATACTTAGGTTATTGTTAGTAAGTAGACTAAATAATTTTTATATTGATTTAGTTGATAAGATTTCTGAAAATTATATATATATTTGTTTTATTGACTAATAGTTTGATTTCTGAAATTTTATAAGTCTGTTCAATTAATTAAAAGTAATTTTCGAATAAAAATTTAATTGATTATCAAATATTTCTTTGGTAATATTAAAATATGAAATTTACGTTTATACAAATAATTGAATTCAATAATGAATTTCAAGGAACTTAATTTATTTCATGAAGATCAATTCTTTTATTTTTATTAATTTAATGTAAGCAAACTTTTGGATGCTTGATGAGTTTATCGGTAAAATAAATTGAGTAGGTTTTACAAATCAGAATATGTCTATTCATCATTTGTTTTTTTTTAAATCATATAAGGACATCTTACTTTTCACCGAATAAATTTTATAAATCGTATAATGATTTCGATTGTCAGAGACTGATTTTTGAATTGCATCTACTATTTTAATTAAAGGGTTATATTTTTATCAAAGATCTTGAGATTTTATTTAGCGATGACTCTAGAATTATTTTATAGTAAGAAGTCTAGTTCTAAATCCTTACAAATGATTAAATTATATTTTTCATGGAAAACAATTTGTATAATTGTCTTATTTCAGAAGTAAAGATTATATTTCTGGATTTCACGTGGATTTCTGAATTTTATACAGATCATAAACTTAAACAAATATTATTATTTTTTAATTAGAAACTTGAATAAATATTGATTTAAAAATCATGTTCCGTGGTCTAGGTTTGAGTGTCAAAGTAAGGAAAAACTATAGAGACAACAACGAACTGCCCCACGACAACAGGTACGGGTTTCCTGAATATTGTCAAATTGTTACTTACCGTTTTGCTTGCATTTATTTATTTATGAAATTATGTATGTTGAATTGAACGATCCCTTTGACTTTGTTTAGAATAGTAGGAAGGATAGGATTGTTCGTTTGATCAAGAGACTTATAGGATGTGTTGTGTTGAGTGTGACTCTGGTGTGATTAATGAAACGAATATGGAAGTAACGGATAAGTTAAAGAAAAGGGGTCAATATGCATTGAACGCGTGTTGGAATGTATACATTGGGTCTAGTGTCCTACTGGACCCCTCGTTAACGTGGCGTTGGTTGAACTTTCCGTCACGGGTCAATATCTTGCAACGGTTCAAGTCCCTGTTGAGTGAGACAGTTGAGCTAGTGGTGGTTCGAGTCCTCCTAGTGAGACGCCAATAGCTGGGGTGGTTCGAGTCCCCCTGGTGAGGCAAAGATGATCAAGCGGTGGTTCGAGTCCTTGTCTAGTAGCATGGCCAAGATCTAGTGGGGTTTGAGTTCCCCTAGTGAGGCAGTTAACAACTTGAAAGATAACTTAAGAAGTGTGTGCGTGCCCGGGTGTGTGTTTTAAATATTCATTAGTAAGATCGCATGTAGGAATATAATTTTAATATCCTATTTGTGTTAATAAGTGAATTTGACAAATTCCGGGACTGAAACTGAATCCTGTACTGAGAGACTGTTTGATCTCTCACCCGTTCCACTTTTATGTGGGTTCCAGGAAATCATGAGGCTAACATGGAGCACAAATAGAAGGGATGAGGATCAGGAGGCAAACAAGTGGATGCATCAAATATCTTTTTATTTCCTTTTAGTTAAACTTTAATTCTCTCTATTTAAAAGTGGATACATTGATTGACATAGTAATTATCGGCGTGTTTGCCATGTTTGTCTTGATCTCATGTTGAACATGAGTTATGTACTCAAATTAATTGTGGTATTGGAAGACTTGTTTGACTTTTAAATATTGCATGATTATTTATTATTGATAATGTATATGATGTGCTCATGCCTTACGTGTAAATACGTGGCAGGTTGTCTCGGGGTATGATAGATTTTTCCTCCAGAATATGAAACTAAGATTCACTAGTGGAAAAAATAGAATCATGATCGGTTATATATGCATATTAGTATCGGAACACAACCAATTTTGATCAGGGCGATACAGTTTTCAACCAATCCTAATAGTTACTATCTGGATTGGTTGTTTAATAGAACCGATCCAGATGACTACCTATCTGGATTGGTTCTATCAAACAACCGATCCAGATAGTCAATAATTTGGATCGGTTCTATTAAAAACCGATCCTAATTATAATTTTAGAGGACACACATAGGGATGATCGATTGTTTAACACGCACAGGGACGATCGAGAAAGCTTGGTGTGGGGATATGGAGTTCCCACTACTTCATTAGAGGGAGGTTGACGCGGGACGATTAGAGGATTGAAAAAGTAATGATCATAATAAGTTATGGATCAAAGTATTAACATCTTATGTTTCAAGTATTAATATATGATCTTCCAAATATTTATGCCGATAAAGATTGACACGAGGACGAGTGCGTGAATTGGAAAAGTGAGACCTTATAATCAGTGGGAATCATAGTGCATCAATTCTTTAATGTTGCTGCGGAGATATTGGGAGTACTGGAGTGCGGTTTTAACCTCTAATAATTATTCTAATTAAATATGTGTTATATATGCCGATTTTTTTATTAATAGAAAAAAATAAAAAAAATATCGTGAAAGAGGACTGCCTTTAAGATATCTCGTTTTATAAGAAAACCGGAGTAGATATTCCCGTCCGTCTGAACAGGATGGACATTCACGTCCCAGTTAATTAACTATCACTCAGGCCAAATCCCGTTGAAATTGAAAACAAAACAAAAAAAGAAAATTGGTCGGGACTCTCCATATCGTCCAAATAAGAAGCAGAAAAAAATAAAGGAGAAAGTATGTGTCTTTTTTTTTTTCTTTGTTCTTTTTTTGAGTGACATTGAAGAAAATATATTTACGATTGCATTCAAAACAGTGCATGCAGTGGCTCTAAATAAGATCTAAAATAAAAATAAAAAATCAACGAACGTGAAAAGGGCATCTCCAAATCTCCAATTGATTGCAAGAGAAATTAAATTTGAAGTCTGAATCTTTTCCAACAGTAATCCAGCATCGTCAAAAAGGAGAAAATCAATGATTTCATTCAAATTATTCTGAGTAATTAACCCACTATGATTTGTGAAGAGAGGGAGAACAAGTATTGTTCTAATCAAGGCGTCAGAGAAAGATCGAGAAAGAGAGAGACAAATCGATTGGGTCATGAAGAAATTTTTTTTCGCTTCTTGTCTGGAAGGGATAAAGAATCTCGGCCATTTATGTATTTCAACAGATTAAAAAACTTAGTATATAATATATATACAAAACAGCTACCGATAACTTACAAATTTAATTTTGACTTAGTCAACAAGTGCGACACCAACAGTTGTGTTTGAACTAAAATAGACAAGTACACATTACAATAGCAAAAAAATTTCAAAAAATGTAAAATTTGGTCTCCAAGCACATTTCAATATGGATTAAACAATGAACAGTTCGAATCGACCGTTTGGATTTTGAAAACTTGAATATTGAGCCATAGTACGGGATGCCACTATGCTATCCATAGCACCCCAGCCTAACTCTATATATATATATATATATACACACACACACAGGCTAGTACGCTTTCGGCAGCACTTTGGCCAAAGTGGCTTGCCAAACAGTAAAATCAGGAGTTCACCGTTGGATCAGCAATTTTCAAAGTGGCTTAATAAATAGCAAAAAAATTCCAAAAAATATAAAATTTGGTCTTAAGCAGATATTAATATAGAGAACAAGATGAACGGTTCGGATCAACCATTTGGATTTTGAAAAATAAAAAATGAGATAGCAGCACTTCGGCCGAAGTGCTGCCGAAAGCGTATTAGCCCCTCTCTCTCTCTCTCTATATATATATATATATATTTAGCATTGCACTTCTGCTTATATATCTTCTCATTATTTTAAAGCCATTAACGTACTACGTCATTGAGAACCTGAAAAGTTGTATAAATTTGGCGCATGCATGATACAATAACTAATGGATGCTTTCCTCCAATTAAAAACAATAGTGGGCTGATATTTACAAGCAACTTTAATTATTCTTTTACACAGTATTATTTAATATTTTAATTTAAGAACTACTCTATCCTCTATTCATATTTTTCAATACTTGCTTCGTTCTCATATTATTGTTGTCTTCCTCTAGTTCCTTCAATATTAACTTCAATACTTTAGCATAAATTGTTAATTTCTCATTTTCTCTTGCTTAGTTTTTGGAATTTGGGGTTATTGTTGTTGGGTTCGAATTCATGTTAACCAACTCATACAAGCATTAAGATATGTTCGAATTTATGTTATTAAAACAATTAATAAAATACACTAATTTATTTAAACAAAATATAATTTTACTTATTGAATGAAAATATTTGTAACCGATGTGTTATTAAATGCGGTCACATTAAATTAAAATGTCCATGTTAAGCATTAAGATTTTTTTTTTAATAAATTATATAATATTTACATGAAATGCATAATACTTCACATGGATGTTTTAATTTAATGTGGCCGCATTTAATAACAAGCCGGTTACAATATTTCCATTCAATAAGTAAATTTCGTTTAAATAAATTAGTGTATTTACTGATTGTTTTAATAACATAAATTTGAACATATCTTAATGCTTGCATGAGTTGCTTAACATGAATTTGAACATAGTAAGAGGAAACTCATAAAAATTATTACATTTCTCTCTTCATGAAAGAAATTGTTTTGCAAGTATTTTTAGGTTCATAATTTTTACTGTCCAAAATTACAACCATTTTTATTAATATCCCTAAAAGAAACAAAATTTAAAAAATGCCCCTATTCCCAATTTTTTATCAAATCTGTCCTGATCGCCTGGACCTGGGGTGGCCCAAAATTCCCCATGGGGCGGCCCATAGCACAAGTGAGGCGCTAGCCCCCAGGGCGCCTCATGTGTGTGTGTGTGTGTGTTTTTATTTTTTTATTTTTTATAGATAAATCTTAATATTTTGATTTGAATAATTTTGTGAAAAAAGTTTAGGGTATATGTATGTGTATGTGTATGTCAAAAAATAAAATATTATGTGTATGACTACCGGAAGCACTTCGGCCGAGGTGCTTCCGGGGTTATATTTTTGTGTGTGATGATCAAACGACAAATCTAAACCGTTAGATGTTCAATCTATTATAAAATCTTCTTGGAGACCAAATTTTAAATTTTTTGTAATTTTTTTACTATTTATATAAGTCTGCTTTTTTTTTTTTTCTCCTTATAATTTTTATGAGGTCCTATACAGTATGCTACATGTCAAGTTTCAGGTTTACAGAATTCATGCAGGGCCTGCTACTATGTGCATTTTAGCCCCAGGTGCTTATCTGTCTTCCTTTTCAACAAATTTTCAAAAAGAACAAAAAAACGAGCTATTAACTAACTGTTTATTTAATCCTTTCCATCTAATATATCACAACACCATTAAGTTTATTCTGTTTGTTAATTTCCATATAACTTTACTCTGTTTTTCTTTAAAAAAAATATATATATATTGTTTCTTAGGAGAGGAATGTCTCTTTAAAAAAAAAATATATCGATGGAGGGTATGAACGGGAGAAGATATGGTCGAAGAAAATGTTATAGTAAGGTAAGGACTAAGGAATGTGGTAAGTGACACAAAATGTCAAACGTACAGTTGACAAATAGGAGATCGAGCTGATGATTGCCAAGGGCCCACAGAGGTCGACACTGGGCAGAACGCAGAATATAAACAATAAACTGATTAATTAACAAATTAATAATCAAGTCCCATACAAATCTATGTTTGTTTATTATAAATATTCACGAAATCAGACTCGCAAATTTAACCATTAATTTGTTCTCTAATTCTTATACAGAACAAACGAACTTAAGAAACAACATCAAATGTATACTTAAAAATGTTGAAACATATATGTTCTCTAATTGTTAGTATGACCCAACAATTGAAGCGTATGTATATTAGCAGTCAGTACCAATTTCTGTCCATTGGAATATCTGATTATATTAAGACGGCCCAATATCACCCTCGTTGAAAACAGCCGGAGCGGAAGATATATCATTTGAGTTCAATTCAGGCCCATTAAGGACCTGTAACTTAGAGAATAATACTCTGGGCTTTCTTACGAAATTATATGTCTTAGTGAATAAACCATCCAAATAAATAAGTTTGAGATAAGACTGTGTTTTAGTGTGTTGTGCGGTCTGAATTGTTGATTTATCTAAAGATCGATAGAATACTACCATTTACAAATTGAAAAATAGAAACACGATCGCTTTTTCCAAAGAAAAGCTAAAAACTCAATAGTTTTTGCCACCTTTTCCTTTTATGACCCTTTACAAATTGAAAAATAGAACCACGATCGTTTTTTCCAAAGAAAGACTACAAACAGTCCCCCTCCCCTCCCTATTTTCACTGTAGTAGGTACCTCTTGCTTTTTCAGTTACTGGTCGTCATCAATAGGTTTGCATTCTGCAATGACAACAGTACTTTCATGTAGATCGGAATTTTTTACCACAAAAAACTTCACCCCATTATTGCCTCCTCCAGTGATAACAGGAGTACAATACTTAGGACCTATGTTACCCTGACACTCCTAGGAAGCCATTGTACCCGTGTCCGACATGTATCTGACACCGACACGCCTCCGACACGCGTACGATACGTATCAGACACGTCAGCTGGCATGTCTCTATCAGTCTGATACGGTCTCCGACACCTGGTTGACCCTGCCGATACGGCTTGATACGGGTGGGACATGCCAGCTTGGTGCACCGTGAGCTGTGAACCGTGTGAACTGCGTGTGGACCAGTAAATTAAACAAAAATTGGCGCTAGCTGCAGGGATCGAACCTGGGAATGAGGTTAAATGCAGCAGACTCCCAACCACTGCACCAAATTAATTTTGTGTTATAACGCCGCATATATTATATTTAACTAAAGGTTATAAGAAATTATTTATTCAGAATTTTTAATATTTATTTATATAGTAATTAATAATATAATTAAAATAATAAATATATAATAGCCGTGTCGTATCCTCTATTTTTGAGAATTGCCGTGTCGCCGTACCCGTGTCGTATTCGACACGATACCCATACCCGTATCCATGCAACATAGCTTAGGACCAAGAACCATTAGTTCTCTAAAACTTTTAACTTCATTGCATTGACCAAGTACCTGTGATTCTTCTCCCCTTGTCACTGTCATACCCGTCAGCCGTAGGCACATGGGCAGCAACTGGGAAATAGTCTCGATCACTGGAAAAAGGTATGTTATGTGCAGAAATTGTGAGCTTAGAAAGCCATTTTGCAAGAAGATGGACCAGAATGGAGCATTCAAATTATCTCTTAGAAGCTCGCCTATAATTTTTGCTCCCCAAATTGATCCATTCATCTTCTTTGCTATCTCCCCTCCCATTTTTGCCAACTCAGGATGGTCCTCTGGATCAGCACTGCCAAAAGCAAGCTCCTTGAAAAACAAAATATATTCCTCCTCGGAAAAGCTGCCAAGTATGATCGGCTGAACTTTCCCTGGTTTTACAATCTCCTTTATATTATTATAGAAAATTAAATCGCTTACAAAAATGATCTTGCTTCCTTGTTTTCCACATCTTACGCAACCCAACACGGCATTCCAAACCGTAGAATCCATAACCCCAGAACTCATAAGCCAAACATCATTTATCACAAGCAGAATTCTCTCTGAGCTGAGGTTCTGCTTAAGCATTGCTAGCAGGGTATTCTCATCATTATTGGTTATTGGAGTACTCTTACATTGCTTTAGAATATATTCAAAAATCTTAGGAGGACAACCATTAGTAGGATAACTAATAATTGATAAAGGAATGTAAATTTTCAAGGAAAAATGTTTTTGCACCTTTGGATCATAAAAACAGTGAAGGGCAAGAGTGGTCTTTCCTACTCCCTGTGAACCAATTATTGGAAGAATATCCACATTATTTTCACCAGCCATGCTAGGTTCAAATAAAAATTTCATTACTAGCTCTCTTTCCTTACCTTGATCTATTAACCAGGTACTATCCATGTAGAGGTACCTTTTCATAGGCCTTTCAGGATGGGTATTCACCATTTTTATAAAATAGTGCATATCAATGCTTTTCAACTTTTTCAATACATCATGGAGTTCCTGTGCTCGTCATTACCAAAAAGCAAGGTTTTGATAATCCCTGTTATGATCGACCGCTGGCGTTTGGTTGCACGACTGGTGGGGTCAATAAGGAAATTGCTCGTACCTTGAGTACTAGCTAACATTGGATGATGTGAACTCCAGTTTTTGAAGGTACGATAATAGTACTCCCCAAGATATACTGCATCTATTATTTGTGCCAACCACTCAAGCAACATTTGGTTGGTAATCCGTCGCGCTCTTGCTGCATCGATGGCAGATTTGATTTTGCTCACTTCATGTTGCAGGCAAAACAGGTCAGATCGAGTTCCTCTTGCATCTCAAATCTGCCTGTGATTGAGGAGATAGCACGGCTTACTATGTCTCCAGCTGCTCCTTCCACAGCTCCAAAATAAAACTTGCTTAATGTGCCCGCCATACTGTAGTTTACCTTCTTTAATTTGTAACTGCTGCAAAGACATAATGATTACTTCTCTTAGTGTAATATAGATTATAAATTTGAACAACCAGTCAATGTTAAAGTGCCTATCTAGTATCTACATTATGAAGCAAGGGCGCGAATAAGTCTTTTCAATCATCAAATTACACATTACAAACCTTTAATTTGCACGTTTTTTCTCAAATTGTTGAATTTATTGCACAGACAACCATTGGAAAGAATTTAGGAAATTTAATTGATCACGGTGATGAATAAGTATGCTAAGCAAGCATTACCATAAAGGTACTATGTTAATTCATTTTGAGGTATATTTGTGTGTATAAATGTTAATTGGAGACAGAAGAAGTATCAACACACGGAATTCGCTTCCTATTAGATATCTCAAATTTTTGAGCTTTTTTTTTTTTTTCTTTTTGTGAAAATCTCAACCATTCAAATATGTTCTACACCAATCTCAAAGCACAAATAATACTGCCCTCTGTGCTATCCGCCTATCCAGAATAGTCACCGTACATGCCGGTCACACAAAAAGTTGAGATATCTCAGAGGATAAGCACTCCAACACACTTGATTCTGATTGCAACACTAATTAATTCTACTAAAAGCTTTCCCAACCTAACTACAGCCTAGTTATTCACCTTGTCATCTCAAAAACTAGTTAACTAGATTCCAGAAAAGGACACTCTTTTCGTTGCTCAATGCATGAAATTCTGAAATTTTAAAATTTAAAGGATGGTCCTAAATTTTACAGTCTAATATCGAGTTGACATTTTTTTCCGGCAGAAAACATTGTGAAAGAAACTTATCTTACAAGCGAAGTTGCCGGAAACTCACGGTTGTTGGATGCGTACCGTTTCAAGAAATCACCCCACTTCAGCAAAAGCTCCACCTAAATAAACAAAAGTAAAACTCAAATATCGGTACTAAACAACAACAAAGACCTATCAGCAACAACAAATAACCACCAAGTCAGCTTTGGCTGACTTTTACCAGACCGATACACGAACCAACCAAAAGGGAAAAAAATAAGTCGTGCAGTAAAGAAAGAACAAATATATTTCAAAAGAAACTTATCTTACAAGCGAAACTGCCAGAAACTCACGGTTGTTGGATGCGTACCGTTTCAAGAAATCAACCCACTCCAGGAAAAGCTCCACCTAAATAAACAAAAGTAAAACTCAAATATCGGTACTAAACAATAACAAATACCTATTAGCTCCAACAAGTAACCGCCAAGTCAGCTTTGGCTGACTTTAACCGGACCGGTACACGAAACAACCAAAAAGGGAAGAAATAAGTCGTGCAGTAAAGAAAGAAGGGATATATTTTAAACAAAATTATCTTACAAGCGAAACCGCTAAAAACCGCCATGAGTTGCTGGATGCGTGCCGTTTCAAGATATCAACCCACTTCAACAAAAACTCCACCTAAATAGACAAAAGTAAAACTCAAATATCGGTACTAAATAATAACAAAGACCTATCAGCTCCAACAAGTAACCGCCAAGTCAGCTTTGGCTGACTTTTACCGGATCGGTACACGAAACAACCACAAGGGCAAGAAATAAGTCGTGCAGTAAAGAAATAAGGGATGTATTCTAAAAAAACTTATCTTACAAGCGAAACTGCCAGAAACCGCCATGAGATGTTGGATGCGTGCCGTTTCAAGATATCAACCCACTTCAGCAAAAGCTCCACCTAAATAAACAAAAGTAAAACTCAAATATCGGTACTAAACAATAACAAAGACCTATCAGCTCCAACAAGTAACCGCCAAGTCAGCTTTGGCTGACTTTTACCGGACCGGTACACGAAACAACCAAAAGGGGAAGAAATAAGTCGTGCAGTAAAGAAAGAAGGGATATATTTTAAATGAAACTTATCTTACAAGCGAAACCGCCAGAAACCGCCACGAGTTGTTGGTTGCGTGCCGTTTCAAGAAATCAACACAATTCAGCAAAAGCTCCACCCAAATAAACAAAAGTAAAACTCAAATATCGGTACTAAACAATAACAAGGACCTATCAGCTCCAACAAGTAACCGCCAAGTCAGTTTTGGCTGACTTTTACCGGACCGGTACACGAAACATCCAAAAGGGGAAGAAATAAGTCTTGCAGTAAAGAAAGAAGGGATATATTTTAAATGAAACTTATCTTACAAGCGAAACCGCCAGAAACCGCCATGAGATGTTGGATGCGTGCCGTTTCAAGATATCAACCCACTTCAGCAAAAGCTCCACCTGAATAAACAAAAGTAAAACTCAAATATCCGTACTAAACAATAACAAAGACCTATCAGCTCCAACAAGTAACCGCCAAGTCAGCTTTGGCTAACTTTTACCGGACCGGTACACGAAACAACCATAAGGGGAAGAAATAAGTCGTGCAGTAAAGAAAGAAGGGATACATTTTAAATAAAACTTATCTTACAAGCGAAACCGCCAGAACTCGCAATGAGTTGTGGGATGCGTGCCGTTTCAAGATATCAACCCACTTCAGCAAAAGCTCCACCTGAATAAACAAAAGTAAAACTCAAATATCGGTACTAAACAATAACAACGACCTGTCAACTTCAACAAGTAACCGCCAAGTCAGCTTTGGCTGACTTTTACCGGACCGGTACACGAAACAACCACAAGGGGGAGAAATAAGTCGTGCAGTAAAGAAATAAGGGATATATTTTAAAAAAACTTATCTTACAAGCGAAACCGCCAAAAACCGCCTGAAACCGCCATGAGATGTTGGATGCGTGCTGTTTCAAGATATCAACCCACTTCTGCAAAAGCTCCACCTAAATAAACAAAAGTAAAACTCAAATATCGGTACTAAACAATAACAAAAACCTATCAGCTCCGACAAGTAACCGCCTAGTCAGCTTTGGCTGACTTTTACCGGACTGGTACACGAAACAACCAAAAGGGGAAGAAAGAAGTCGTGCAGTAAAGAAAGAACAGATATATTTTAAAAAAATTATCTTACAAGCGAAATCGCCAGAAACCGCCATGAGATGTTGGATGCGTGCCGTTTCAAGATATCAACCCACTTCAGCAAAAGCTCCACCTGAATAAACAAAAGTAAAACTCAAATATCGGTACTAAACAATAACAACGACCTGTCAGCTTCAACAAGTAACCGCCAAGTCAGCTTTGGCTGACTTTTACCGGACCGGTACACGAAACAACCAAAAGGGGAAGAAATAAGTCATGCAGTAAAGAAATAAGGGATTTATTTTAAAAAAACTTATCTTCCAAGCGAAACCGCCAGAAACCGCTATGAGATGTTGGATGTGTGCTGTTTCAAGATATCAACCCACTTCAGCAAAAGCTCCACCTAAATAAACAAAAGTAAAACTCAAATATCGGTACTAAACAATAACAAAGACCTATCAGCTCCAACAAGTAACCACCAAGTCAGCTTTGGCTGACTTTTACCGGACCGGTACAAGAAACAACCAAAAGGGGAAGAAATAAGTCGTGCAGTAAAGAAAGAAGGGATATATTTTAAATGAAACTTATCTTACAAGCGAAACCACCAGAAACCGCCATGAGATGTTGGATGCGTGCCGTTTCAAGAAATCAACACAATTCAGCAAAAGCTTCACCTGAATAAACAAAAGTAAAACTCAAATATCCGTACTAAACAATAACAAAGACCTATCAGCTCCAACAAGTAACCGCCAAGTCAGCTTTGGCTGACTTTTACCGGACCGGTACACGAAACAACCAAAAGGGGAAGAAATAAGTCGTGCAGTAAAGAAAGAAGGGATACATTTTAAATAAAACTTATCTTACAAGCGAAACCGCCAGAACCCGCAATGAGTTGTGGGATGCGTGCCGTTTCAAGATATCAACCCACTTCAGCAAAAGCTCCACCTGAATAAACAAAAGTAAAACTCAAATATCGGTACTAAACAATAACAACGACCTGTCAGCTTCAACAAGTAACCGCCAAGTCAGCTTTGGCTGACTTTTACTGGACCGGTACACGAAACAACCAAAAGGGGGAGAAATAAGTCGTGCAGTAAAGAAATAAGGGATATATATTTTAAAAAAACTTATCTTACAAGCGAAACCGCCATGAGATGTTGGATGCGTGCTGTTTCAAGATATCAACCCACTTCAGCAAAAGCTCCACCTAAATAAACAAAAGTAAAACTCAAATATCGGTACTAAAAAATAACAAAGACCTACCAGCTCCAACAAGTAACCGCCTAGTCAGCTTTGGCTGACTTTTACTGGACTGGTACACGAAACAACCAAAAGGGAAAGAAAGAAGTCGTGCAGTAAAGAAAGAACGGATATATTTTAAAAAAATTTATCTTACAAGCGAAATCGCCAGAAACCGCCATGAGATGTTGGATGCGTGCCGTTTCAAGATATCAACCCACTTCAGCAAAAGCTCCACCTGAATAAACAAAAGTAAAACTCAAATATCGGTACTAAACAATAACAAAAACCTATCAGCTCCAACAAGTAACCGCCAAGTCAGTTTTGGCTGACTTTTACGGGACCGGTACACGAAACAACCATAAGGGAAAGAAATAAGTCTTGCAGTAAAGAAAGAAGAGATATATTTTAAAAAAACTTATCTTACAAGCGAAACCGCCAGAAACCGCCATGAGATGTTGGATGCGTGCCGTTTCAAGATATCAACCCACTTCAGGAAAAGCTCCACCTGAATAAACAACAGTAAAACTCAAATATCGATACTAAACAATCACAAAGATCTATCAGCTCCAACAAGTAACCGCCAAGTCAGCTTTGGCTGACTTTTACCGGAACGGTACACGAAACAACCACAAGGGGAAGAAATAAGTCGTGCAGTAAAGAAAGAACGGATATATTTTAAATAAAACTTATCTTACAAACGAAACCGCCAGAAACTGCCGTGAGATGTTGGATGCGTGCCGTTTCAAGATATCAACCCACTTCAGCAAAAGCTCCACCTAAATAAACAGAAGTAAAACTCAAATATCGGTACTAAACAATAACAAAGACCTATCAGTTACAACAAGTAACCACCAAGCCAGCTTTGGCTGACTTTTACCGGACCGGTACACAAAACAACCAAAAGGGGCAGAAATAAGTCGTGCAGTAAAGAAATTAGGGCTATATTTTAAAAAAACTTATCTTACAAGCGAAACCGCCAAAAACCGTCATGAGATGTTGGATGCGTGCCGTTTCAAGATATCAACCCACTTCAGCAAAAGCTCCACCTAAATAAACAAAAGTAAAACTCAAATATCGGTACTAAACAATAACAACGACCTGTCAACTTCAACAAGTAACCTCCAAGTCAGCTTTAGCTGACTTTTACCGGACCGGTACACGAAACAACCAAAAGGGGAAGAAATAAGTCGTGCAGTCAAGAAATAACAAATATATTTCAAAAGAAACTTATCTTACAAGCGAAATCTCCAGAAACCGCCATGAAAAGTTGGATGCGTGCCGTTCCAAGATATCAACCCACTTTAGCAAAAGCTCCACCTAAACAGACAAAAGTAAAACTCTAATATCGGTACTAAACAATAACAAAGACCTATCAGCTCCAACAAGTAACCGCCAAGTCAGCTTTGGCTGACTTTTACTGGACCGGTACACGAAACAACCAAAAGGGGAAGAAATAAGTCGTGCAGTAAAGAAAGAAGGGATATATTTTAAATGAAACTTATCTTACAAGCGAAACCGCCAGACACCGCAATGAGTTGTGGGATGCGTGCCGTTTCAAGATATCAACCCACTTCAGCAAAAGCTCCACCTGAATAAACAAAAGTAAAACTCAAATATCGGTACTAAACAATGACAAAGATCTATCAGCTCCAACAAGTAACCGCCAAGTCAGCTTTGGCTGACTTTTACCGGACCGATACACGAAACGACCACAAGGGGAAGAAATAAGTCGTGCAGTAAAGAAAGAAGGGATACATTTTAAAAAAAAATTATCTTACAAGCGAAACCGCCAGAAACCGCCATGAGTTGTGGGATGCGTCCCGTTTCAAGATATCAACCCACTTCAGCAAAAGGTCCACCTGAATAAACAAAAGTAAAACTCAAATATCGGTACTAAACAATAACAAAAACCTATCAGCTCCAACAAGTAACCGCCATGTCAGTTTTGGCTGAGTTTTGCCGGACCGGTACACGAAACAATCAAAAGGGGAAGAAATAAGTCGTGCAGTAAAGAAAAAAGAAATACATTTTAAAAAAAACTTATCTTACAAGCGAAACCGCCAGACACCGCAATGAGTTGTGGGATGCGTGCCGTTTCAAGATATCAACCCACTTCAGCAAAAGCTCCACCTGTATAAACAAAAGTAAAACTGAAATATCGGTACTAAACAATGACAAGGATCTATCATCTCCAACAAGTAACCGCCAAGTCAGTTTTGGCTGACTTTTACTGGACCGGTACACGAAACAATCAAAAGGGGAAGAAATAAGTTGTGCAGTAAAACTCAAATATCAGTACTAAACAATAACAAATACCTATCAGCTCCAATAAGTAACCGCCAAGTCAGTTTTGGCTGACTTTTACCGGACCGGTACACAAAACAACTAAAACGGGAAGAAATAAGTCGTGCAGTAAAGAAAGAAGGGATATATTTTAAATGAAACTTATCTTACAAGCGAAACCGCCAGAAACCGCCATGAGTTGTTGGTTGCGTGCCGTTTCAAGAAATCAACCCAATTCAGCAAAAGCTCCACCCAAATAAACAAAAGTAAAACTCAAATATCGATACTAAACAATAACAAGACCTATCAGCTCCAACAAGTAACCGCCAAGTCAGCTTTGGCTGACTTTTACCGGACCGGTACACGAAATATCCAAAAGGGGAAAAAAATAAGTTGTGCAGTAAAAAAAGAAGGGATACATTTTAAAAGAAACTTATCTTACAAGCGAAACTGCCATGAGTTGTTGGATGCGTGACGGTTGAAGAAATTAACCCACTTCAGAAAAAGTTCCACCTAAATAAAAAAAAAAGTAAAACTCAAATATCGGTACTAACAATAACAAAGACCTATCAGCTCCAACAAGTAACCGCCAAGTCAGCTTTGGCTGACTTTTACCGAACCGGTACACGAAACAATCAAAAGGGGAAGAAATAAGTCGTGCAGTAAAGAAAGAAGAGATACATTTTAAAAGAAACTTAACTTACAAGCGAAACTGCCAGAAACTCACGGTTGTTGGATGCGTGTCGTTTCAAGAAATCAACCCACTTCAGCAGAAGTTCCACCTAAATAAACAAAAGTAAAACTCAAATATCAGTACTAAACAATAACAAAGACCTATCAGCTCCAGAAAGTAACCGCCAAGTCAGCTTTGGCTAACTTTTACCGGACCGGTACACGAAACAACCAAAAGGAGAAGAAATAAGTCGTGCAGTAAA
Source organism: Carex pumila (assembly GCA_033356055.1). Lineage (NCBI taxonomy): Eukaryota > Viridiplantae > Streptophyta > Magnoliopsida > Poales > Cyperaceae > Carex > Carex pumila. The sequence continues at coordinate 94,824 of JARJHM010000913.1, forward strand.
GAAAGAAGGGATACATTTAAAAAAAAACTTATCTTAAAAGCAAAACCGCCAGACACCGCAATGAGTTGTGGGATGCGTGCCGTTTCAAGATATCAACCCACTTCAGCAAAAGCTCCACCTGAATAAACAAAAGTAAAACTCAAATATCCGTACTAAACAATAACAAAGACCTATCAGCTCCAATAAGTAACCGCCAAGTCAGCTTTGGCTGACTTTTACCGGACCGGTACACAAAACAACCAAAAGGAGAAGAAATAAGTCTTGCAGTAAAGAAAGAAATGATATATTTTAAAAAAACTTATCTTACAGGCGAAACCGCCAGAAACCGCCATGAGATGTTGGATGCGTGCCGTTTCAAGATATCAACCCACTTCAGCAAAAGCTCCACCTAAATAAACAGAAGTAAAACTCAAATATCAGTACTAAACAATAACAAATACCTATCAGCTCCAACAACCGCCAAGTCAGTTTTGGCTGACTTTTGCCGGACCGGTACACGAAACAACCGAAAGAGGAAGAAATAAGTCGTGCAGTAAAGAAAGAAGGGATATATTTTAAATGAAACTTATCTTACAAGCGAAACCGCCAGAAACCGCAATGAGTTGTTAGTTGCGTGCCGTTTCAAGAAATCAACCCAATTCAGCAAAAGCTCCACCCAAATAAACAAAAGTAAAACTCAAATATCGGTACTAAACAATAACAAGACCTATCAGCTCCAACAAGTAACCGCCAAGTCAGCTTTGGCTGACTTTTACCGGACCGGTACACGAAATATCCAAAAGGGGAAAAAAATAAGCCGTGCAGTAAAGAAAAAAGGGATACATTTTAAAAGAAACTTATCTTACAAGCGAAATTGCCATGAGTTGTTGGATGCGTGACGATTGAAGAAATTAACCTACTTCAGGAAAAGTTCCACCTAAATAAAAAAAATGTAAAACTCAAATATCGGTACTAACAATAACAAAGACCTATCAGCTCCAACAAGTAACCGCCAAGTCAGCTTTGGCTGACTTTTACCGGATCGGTACACGAAACAACCAAAAGGGGAAGAAATAAGTCGTGCAGTAAAGAAAGAAATGATAAATTTTAAAAGAAACTTAACTTACAAGCGAAACTGCCAGAAACTCACGGTTGTTGGATGCGTGTCGTTTCAAGAAATCAACCCACTTCAGCAGAAATTCCACCTAAATAAACAAAAGTAAAACTCGAATATCAGTATTAAACAATAACAAAGACCTATCAGTTCCAACAAGTAACCGCCAAGTCAGCTTTGGCTGACTTTTACCGGACCGGTACACTAAACAACCACAAGGGGAAGAAATATGTCGTGCAATAAAGAAAGAAATAATACATTTTGAAGGAAACTTATCTTATAAGTGAAACCGCCAGTAACTTATGGTTGTTGTATGCGTGCCGTTTCAAGAAATGAACCTACTTCAAGAAAATCTACATCTATATGAACAAAAGTAAAACTCAAATATCGGTACTAAACAAGAGTGAAGGATGTGAGATCTGACCGCTTAAAAGAAAATTATAAAAAAGATCTATCAGCTCCAACAAGTAGCGGCCAAGTCGGCTTTGATGAGTTTTTCTCAAGTTTTGAGTGCAGATTTGTCGTAGTGTATCATGCTTGTTTGTTATTTTACAAGACAAATTAATGAACTGAGTTTTGAAATAGAAATATACTATTCGTGCATGTGCTATAGCTAAGTATGTGTAGGCCCTAAGCACTTTGAAAGCAAATGAGAAAGTTAAGGACATTTGACAAAATAAAAATTTGCTCAAAAGGACTTGAGGTATACTGAAAGAAAAGTATATGTTAAAAAATAAGTTGGTATATATGTAAGTTTAATTAAACAAGATTCACTAAATATAATAAAAAACACATCTCTAAGATATAGAATTAATTTGTACATAACTCACTTTCTTGTACAATTTCTTTCAATCAAAATAAAAATAAATATGAAGAATAATTTTACTATTGATATTACAAATTATGTAAGACAAAATAATTCGTAATATCAAATCATGTCTTAAGCTATCATATTTTCAACAAATAAATAATAACTTAAAGTCAAGATATAACTCTAAGACATCAACTAAACATAAATAATTTATTTTAGTCTATGTTAGAATAACTATGTTATAACTCATAAGTAAGAAACAAAACAAAAAAAAAAACTCATAAGCTCTAATCCACAGCTAAATACCACCGAAAGGTTTTATTATATTATATATATATTCTATCACATACTTCATGTATACTTTCGTCTGCCCTTTTGTCATCAATACAAAAATATCCTTGCTTTCTTTATATTTTGTTATTCATGACACATTAAATCTAGTCCAAACTTTATGCAACAAAGTCAAAATAAAAAAAATATGAATGTCTAATGCTTGTCTGCAGTGCGCATTGGAATATGCGAAAGTAACAAAAAAAAATAATTGATTGGTTGCATAGTAATAATATGCGGGACCTCTATTGGTCCTTAGCTGTAGTGAATTGCAGGCTAGAACAACAGGACCTTTTGATAGCTCAACGAGTACCTCTAGAGATAAAACATGAAGCATATGTTCCCATAATTTCATTTACGAGGTGTATGCATTGTATGTGCATAGGCCGACCACCGTTTTGGATTGTCCTGACTGGATCAATTGCCACCAGCCTTTCAATTATATCTTGTATGTCAGAATTAAGAAAAGTAAAATTTTTTATTAATCCATATTGCTGAAGTCTGGTGTTGACAATTTAAATGAAGAATTCAGTTACCTAAATAATTATATAAACGTAGAAATGCAAGTCAAAAGAATAATAATATATTTTTATTGAGAGTGAAGAATAATAAATATGTAACTGTCATGCAAGCACATCAGTAACATGAGTTGTATCAAATTCTTGGTACTTGGCTAAGGTAGCAGCACTACACAAACCTTCATAGATTGCTGAATTTCTATATAATAGTAGCACTGCTATATAGTAGAGACATGCATAGTTTGGGGGTAAGTTGGTGAGTTCATAAATTCATTCATGTTAAGTACAGATATTTTAGGAGACGTGTTTTACACACACCTGTGCTATGCAGCATAGGTATCATATGAGTGATAGATGATATGATGATTTTAATATTCTTCTGTTGTGTTAATATATAAGCTCATCATACTGCACCTCAAATGTGACTGCTAATATTAAATTTTTATTTACCTTTGTTTCCGGACATTGAAAAATCCAAGGTGTAGCATGATAGAAACTATTTTGAATATAAAGAATGTAATAGAGAATAACAAAAAAACAATTAAAAGAAAGAAACTTACCGACAACTGTAGTGTTGCCTGTAATTGATATGCCGATATCCTCAAAGCAAGCTAATTCATAGTAGAAGGGAATTTCCAGCGAGGAATTGGGTAACGGTGTGATGGTGGTATCACCGGTGAAGTTTATGCTGAATCTGTGTGCCACTGTGCAATATTTAGTGTGGAATTCCTTGACTTTAAACTGCGCAAACTCATATATTATCCCTTCCACAAAATATTGTGACACACATTGATACTGTGCGAGCAGCATCTGCCCTTCTATGGCTGTCCTGTACATTTTTACAGTTAGAATTGCAAACTTGACTGTCAGTGGGTATTTCTGAAAAACAATTTGCTGTCAGTGCTATATTAATTTTATGATCGATTGAGAAGCCCAGCTGCTGGGAAGACTGGTAACAAGCAAGCATGTGTGTGTGTGTGTAGTTATGTGTTTTTAAATTATAAAAAAAGAAGAAAAATTGCATTATTTTAGCAGAAAGTAAAAGATGGGGCATTTTTGTATCAAAAATCAAACCTGAGAATCAAGGAGAACAAAGTTCATTGCCCAAGCTTCACCAGTGGAAAGATTTGACGCGCACCATAGCCTGATAACCCTTGCGACAATACGTGCAAACTCAGCTTGCTGGTTCAATCCTGCTATTGTTGTTACGACCTCCATGACCTCTGGCACCTAATAAAAGGTCATCACAGCAACTATGAGCAGAATGTTTTTTATGATGACAACAAAATTTAAGGAGGGGGTAAGGAAATCTTTTTAAATTTTATGCAATAAAAATATTGACAAAGAAAAATAAAAGTAATATCTAGATGGATTGGAAATTGGTAACAAGGATAACCCTAGTTAAACTGTAATAAAGAACAGAGGAAGATTTTGTTGTGTACTTGGATGGAAGATAGGAAGTTCGATAGGCAAAAAATAAAGTGTTGCCGACTCTGGACAATTTGTTTCTATCCTACATTTTTTTTTTTTTTAGGAAATAGACTTCGACTATTATCAGATAAGATCTATCTTAATATTAGATAAATTAAGATCTATCTAATAAAATGTGTGGGATTAGAAATTTTAAAAAAAAAAATAGATTGTTAACCAAATATTTGCTCCCAGAAAGATCTGAAAAAACCTGTTTTGTCAATTCAGCAAGAAAACGACCTATATGGATTCAAATAGCAACATAATTAAGCAACTAAATTCCCCACTCATAAAAAATAATCTTAAAACAAAAGTAACTTGTTTTTTTTTATGATTATTGTTTGAATTCAGGTTTCAATGAGTTTCTAATACAAATGTTCTCCTGCCTGAGACAAATTTTATTCTGGTACTACCATGTCACACAAGGAATTTAATGTGACTACTGTGCTAAAACTAAAGTACAATATGACTTGCCTGAATATTGGATCTGATTTCTGTAAAAGCTGAGAAACCATAGACTGTGTTGACTTCTTTACATCTATTGCTAATGCCTGAATGATTGGAAACCTATTCCCAGCATTATCAAATATGAAAAGCAACATCTGAAATTTGATTGTAATATAATATATAAAGAGTATGTAAACTTACTCAAAGTGCAATTTTGTAAGCTTATTGACAAAAGCTTACAAATCAAGTGCCTTGTCATAGTTGCCATTACGTATACATCTGAAATTAGAAGCAAATTCTATCATACAATTCTTAAATAGAAAAAAGTTAGAGGTTTCTGTTCCGAAATTTAATCTAGAGTATTTTTAAGTAACCTCCTACATTTTTTTGGTTAATTTTCTCTGTCGTGGTTGCTCAACTAAGTTGATTCACGATAATGCCATGTATGAGGATCAAATTAGCATGTTTTGAACCAATATCTTTGGAATTGGATCTCTTATTGTTATTCATTATTTGAGCATCAACATCTAAGTTTACTTCACTTGATTGTACTTCAATTTTAGTTCAAGAGAAAAGGCCCCATCACAACGGTGGCACAAAGTTGCATTTAATAATGAGAAAAGAGTTAAAACGTACATGGAATCTAAAGAAGGTCTAGTATTGTGCTATGATTAGCCAATAATACTTGGTTCAGCCTCCTTTCTTCTACAATCTGTTGAGCGGACTCGATAAACTCTGTGCAACCAGATGTCAGAAATCTGCACATGTTAAAGAAAGATTCATTTATGCGTGTACATATATCACACAGAGCTACAATCAATTGAGACAGTCACTTGGATGCCAAGAACCCAACAATTCACCAAAAAAAGGAAACAATAATGGTATGAAGCCTAGAAGGTCGAACAGGAATGGTTCATTAGCACTTGAAATTAAATCAGACTAATACACAGCTGGAACATACAGGTTCAAAATCTGCTCCAGCCCAATCCATTCAAAAGTTCTCAAGCCAACTCATTAAAATTAAGCCACATAAAACATAAAACTTAGGAGGATTAATACTTCGAATGCAATCTACCACTAAACAAATCAGTTGTAACAATTTAATTTGACGTTGTAGTGTATGATAGTAAATGGTCCAAGACAAATCCATGATACTATAAGTTCCAAATTAGTACCAGTGACTCAAGTTGCTTGTCGAAATCTTCAAGCTGGGTTTTGACAAAGGAGATGGCTTCAGCTGCAGAAATAAAAGCACTATAATTCTCAACTGCCACCTCTTGCATTTGCCTCCTAACTCTCTCTCCTTCCACTTTAAGCAACTCAGGCTCCTAAGATATTAGTAAATGCATACATCAGCATACGACATTAAATTCATCCATGACATGCTGATCAAGTCCAGGTAAATCAATTAATTTCAGTGGAGGTGCTGAAACAAATAGAAATACAATTCTGAATTAGCTTGGCAATCAAATATATATAGATAAGTGACTGATGAAAGAGGAGAGAGGGGAGGGGAGGAGGGGGCCATACCATTACTGGTACGTAACTTGAGATGAATTTCGTCAGCACGGCTCCTTCCTGATCCAGACCCCTTGCTTAGTCTGTCTTGTAACAAATGCCTGAGAGCACCTATGAACGAGAGAGAGAGAGATTATACATGTCTGGAAAAAAAAATGCTAAACCTATCTGAGAAATGAATTTTAAAGACATGTGCTGTCAAATTAGAAATTGTGTTTGTTTGGATCCTCTTATCTTGTAAAGTCATCAAGAGAGGTATTATGAAATTAAGTGACCCTACTGGTACTAAACCAACAAGGGAGAGTATGATATCAAGTATACTTTTCTATCTCAAATCTATCTTTTCTTTCCAATATGAACATATACTTCCCATTTTTGGCACTACTACATCCAATCAAGTTATTCTAGCATAATTCCAAACAAGAACTAAGGGAATAAAAAAATGAAGGAACTCACTTGCCGTCACTTGCTCTCAACTTGAAGTACAATTGATTTTGTCTTGAGGGAAGTATCCAATTGTAGATCTCCACAAATCGTAGCCCGGGTTGCACCATTTTCTCCAGTAGGCTGTTTCAAACATAACAAATTATTCATAAAAATCAAACCTTTCCAAATATATAAATAAATTAGATACAATTTGATGTCAACCAAAGAGAGCATACCAGTACTGGATACCCAATCAGGCTGTTCAATACCGCTGACTTCCCTGCACCCTGTAAAGTAATCAATTGGTATGATTTTGAGACTCTTTTTTTAAAATAGAACTGATTCAAAATCATTTAATGCGGCCAGCACTATAATTTGGAAAGTTACAAAAATAAACTCTACGGAGGAATAGAAAAGTTGCACCAAGCCTCTGCCTTGGTGGACCAATATTTTGACCCGGACAAAATCACTGCACATTTAGGCACACACAATTGAGGATTAATGCCTCCACCTTCACTGCTTCATTCAAAAAAAAAAAAAAAAAGCTTATGTCACAGCTACCAAAAAAATATAATTCAAGAACATAAATCAAGCTTCTACTAGTAACGTAGTTGTCACCATAAAGTAGCACATAACCATAGTTTGCATTAGACAAAGAAGAAATTAGATATCATATAACCATATCAGTTTATCTCCAAATTATTACATCTTAAAATTTTGAAGTTAGCCTATCTCCAACTAGGATGCCATCAAGGTCTCTACAATGAAAATAAAACAATCACCATATCAGCTTTTATTTTTCCATTTGAGTTAGAAAACCATCAGTAATTAATGCATATTTTAAAAACAAATGATGCAATTCGGTCCCTGTTTGGATTACAGCAATAATAAGTTCAGCTTGTGAAATTATATCAATAGACTTTTCAAGCTAACTAGTTCTTCGACATATTTCACAACCTACAAACCTGGTGAATTTGAATATTTGGATTCCAAAGGAATGTATCAAAAAAGAAAGCTTACTCTTAGCATAACATACTTCATCCATTTTACAGTGACAAAGATCGAGTAACTTAAACTATCCACAGACATTAAATGAGTAAGCTTGCGATAGAATGCTAGATTGAGTAAGCTTCCGGTGCCAGATTGGCTGGTACAAGAACTGAAAATCCTAGATTTTGGCTGGTACAAGATTTTCAAGGTTTGAAAGGAAGATAGAAAGGAGAAGAAGAAGGGGACCGGGTCAAATTTTTTTTGCAAACCAAACCTCCGCTGAGGCAGCCTCGGTGGAGGGAATGAACTGGATTTTCTGAGATAGAGAAAACAAGCATCACTTGTAGCCATGGTACAGAAAAAACAAGCATTGGGTCAAATTTCAGATCAATTATTTAGACTTTAACATGGAATGTTGATCCATAGTACGGACCAATATGCACTATGCATAGTACCATAGACTCACTATTAAACAAACTAAACTACACTCGACAGTAAAAAAAAAGCTGACCCGTTGAATTAAGAAAGGAGGCCCAGTCGGTCTGAGCCGGTAAGTTCGATGGCTGTTAGACCTTCAAAGCTTTGTGACCTTGTTGGATTCCATGAACCCAGAGACTGTAATTAAGAAAGGAAAAATAATATGAGAAATCTATTCTTAAATAATTTGTCACATGACCATCTCGAAGAAGGTACTTTCCAAATTAGATTCAAATAGAGTGAAATTAGGCTGTCAGTGGGTTTAACATGCTTTGTATTTTAAATTAAGAAAATAGCAAATGTGAAATGAGTTTGATTAGTCCAGAGCCTCCCTACATTTTCAATTAAACATACTCACTTAATTCTTTTCATTCCCAAGGAAAGTTTTTTTTCCCAGATCTTTAAAAAAAAAAAAAAAAAAATGCGGAGCAACCAATTTGGACTAAAAGAAAAAAACCTCACCGATTAAGCTACATTGTACATCCAATTTCAAAAATAAAGACAATCGAATATCTAAAATTAGTTGTTGTACCTGCTCAATGTAACTGAGCACACTGTCGTCGGTGAGTTTACTTAGCTCCGGTCTAACCCCATTTTGTTGAAGTGTCTTCCCCGATCTCTCTTGCGCTCTCTCTCGCTCTCTCTGGCTCACGCTTTGTCCCTCCAAAAGGAAGTGAAGTTACGGTTTAGGGTTGTTCGGTGTATGAGAGGCGGAGGCTTGGCGCGAGAGGAGAGGCACGCTCTCCCGCTCTCTCGCTCTCTCTCTACCTTGCTGTTAAAGAGGAATTAAATGGCATTAAAGAGGAGCGGGGCTATACAAAGAGCCGTTGTATTGAATGAAAACGGAAAGAATCTTCAATGGATTTCCTAAGATATCGAAATCTTGAGAGAGATTTGGAACAGAGGAGCTGAGAAAGAGAGCGGAGCAGAATCAACATTCCACCTGATATTTTAGTTTAGGGGTTTAGCTAGGAAAGACGAATTGATAGCACCTGAGGTAACATCAATTTTGAGTTTAGATCTAGACCGTTCCATCTGCTTTTGCACGAATATTAAAGGTATCGGTGCATTCCACATGAATCGTTTTTTATTTAATTCGACAGTGCCAGCGACAGCCCTTTGCGTGTAGAGCAAGCTGCCTACTTCAGCTCACTTTTATTTCATAACTCTACAATTTTTATAAATCTCGTTCATTTTTTTTTTTTTTGGATTTTTTTAATTTCAGTAAAGATTTTCACAGATAATGTAATGTATTAAATTGGATAACATTTTTCTAAATTATTGAAGGCACTGATAATGCTTATAGATCAAATGGATCTACTAAATTATTAATTTTACACGAATAACAAAGTTGTATACATTTTTATTGTTAATGATTTCATTATTAAAATCTCTAGCAAATACTTTCCAATATATACTTGTCAATAAACCAAACTTCTGATTTCAATTCATCATTAAAAAAAACACAACATCTAGAAATATAGTTAATATAGACTAGAGCTTTTAATTTGAGACATTTCATTCCGCGCGAAGAGGACTCCGTAATTCATCATTACAATTTTACACTATAATTATTAGTTCATGGAAACTAGAGTTAGTATAATTGATGGATAGTGCAGTAGACCATCTTTTTTGAGATTTTTTTTTATTATTGTTATTACACACATATAATTTTTTATTGCTGACACTAGGGTTGGAGCTAAGATATATTAAAATGAATTTTTAGAAATGTGTAAATCATAAAACGCGATTTTTCTTTGAAAAAAATTCAGGGCTAATTTGACTTTGTTTTTTAATAATTTGTATAAGAAAAATAAAAACACCAGATAAATATGGCAAATTTTAATAAAAAAAAATGATGATCAATTACACTCATTCTCAAAAAATACATTTTATTTTAAGTTTTCAACGTCACAGGACCTAAACAAAGAAATAATTAAATATCATTATTCAATATAATTAAATATCATATTTAATTAATATATTCTTTTTTAGCGCAAGATGGTATTTTCCTGGCGTTTGGTTATTTTTACCGGCATTTATAGGACCTTTACCAGCGTTTCTGAAATGCCACTAAAAGCTGACATAAAAAAAAAATTGGGTTTTCCCAGCGCTTCTAAAACACCGTCAAAAGTCACAAAAAAATAATTTTTTTTTGCTAGCAAATGCCCTTAGGATTCCATTTCACATATCAAATCAGTACTAAAAAGTAAAAGATTGTCTATGCTTTTTGTTCTTGTCAATAAACTTCACAGAAGTTGGCTACAAATAAAGATTTATATATCATAATTACAATTTATGAGTAAAGCTAATATACACTTAAGTGTACCAAGTGAACCCTATACTTAACCCTAGGACCGTACGATTAGCTTTGAGATTCGTGCTACCACGACTTTTAAAGAAATCTGACGGTTCTAGACTTAAGTGTACGGTACACTTAAGTATATATTAGCTTTACTCATAATTTATACATAAAACATGCAAGCATCATCTCATAATATGGAATAATTAGACCATAATTAGGAACGAGTTAAACCACTGGATATATAGCAGCATAAGAGAGAGAAAAAGAGATTAAATTGATGAGACCAAAATTAAATTCGTATCCATTATCAATTAGTAGCCCTTTGAAGCTTTGAGTAATGCCTCAGATATTAAACGCCCCCACACTGAAAAACCAGAAGTTATACAAAGTGCCTTTAAGTGACTTAATACAACCAAAGTTTTCAAAAATAATATATCCAAGGAAAATTAGGTACTTTACCAAGGTATGGAAGAACATCCTGGCAAAGTGCTTTCCAGTCTTCTCTTCCAGGATATAATTCAAATATACAAATATTACCATTGGGACTACATGGAAGTGTTTTCACATGTACTTTGCCATGCCCCTGCAACATATCACTTTCTTCCTTACTGGCTAATTAGAAAAATGAAAAACAGTACCTCCAGCACAATTGGGCTGCTGCACTGAAATTTTCATTTAAAAATTGGGAAGTCATCATAAAAACAGAAATCATATGAAGTTAGGGAAAGGATTTTGGTAAGCAACTCATCTAAAATCAAAACACTAACAAGATCAGTTAAATATCAATAATTCCTTACATTGACCTAGCAAACCAGCTGTTCCATTCTCTTTTTTCTGAATCTTCAAATTAGAAAGAAAAAAGGAAATTAACGGTGAAGCAATATATTGTCATAATATAAAGAATTATGTTCATCTCAACTTTTATAATTATAAAATAAGGCATACATCTAGCAAGATATTGTCAGTGAGTAGAAAACCTAAAATCCAGTCAAATACTGAAATGTGCCAGTTGGGCCAACCAGCACTACAACTGTCAATACAACAATCTAGTGGGACTCATACCGGCTTAAGAAAGATTTTGTGAATGCAGATATATAGAATCTTTGAATGAAACTCACTGTAGGTATGAAGTTCCTTCCATCATGTCACGAACATTACTGATAAACTGCAAATAATAAACAAAGGAGTAGAGAAGTTTAAAGAAAATTGTAGTAAATGGAGATTGTCAGTTGCATATCCTGAGGTATAGCGTTGTCCTGATAACATTTTTTGCCTCACATAAAGAAAGTAAAATGTATAAACTTTGCTCCGATTTTAAAATAGTAATAATTTATATAAACTAGCTTATCAATTGCATTTTTCTTTTACTCATTTTGAGCAAGTTCTTCATTATAAAGTCTGGTTATTCTTCAATAATTGTTTAAAAATCCTTTAAACAACAAATGCCAAAAGAAAAAACTGTAAGGGTATTTTGGGAAAATCAGAGCAGGGCATGACCTGACCTGGTAGTGGATAGAGGGAGAGAGAGCAAGCCCGCTGGCGAAGCGACTGCTCATCAGTCCTTATTTAGCTAAGAGTCCTTTACTTCTGTCATGATAACATTGCATACGCAAAAATTACCCATTTATTTTCCTATTAGTCTCTTTTCATTTCATGGTAACTGGCTTCCCAAATAGGTACTGCCTGGTATTGACAAATTTGTAATTATTGCATATTACTACTAGATACTGTATTTTGTCAAAACTGTACACTCACTGCACAATAGGGGTATTTTTATCAAGTTAACATATACAATTTTTTGTCTGTGCTATTCCTAAAAATAGCAATGAATGAACTAAAGAAAAAAGAGCATACTTGCCTTTGTAATATAGACATCAATTCCAAGCTTTGTAATTACAGCAGCCTCTATAATTTTAGCTTCCATACCTCCAGTACTGTCATGAACAACAATCGTTATCTTAATTGCTCAAGCAAAGAAGAATATTTTTTATTGCCAAAAAGTTATTCAATAGTTGAATCACTAAAAGATGGATATATGCAAAAAGTAAAAAAAATACCTATTTCTTTAAGAAGCACTACATCTGGATCAGAAGGTGGTTGATTATATACACCAAGCACATATGTCTATATTACATCAAGGATCACATCTGGCTCTCCTTCTGGAACTGAATTTAACATTCATGAGTAAATTAAAGATCGAGTCTACCTCACGCAACACCGAGTGTGTACTAGTATTGGTATGCACTTTGCTTTACTGGTGGCTCGTAACAGATGACTGAAGACAAAAATTGATATTGGTACGGGCTGGTACACCTTACCATATAACAAACCGGCTGGTACCGAATTGGTACCATTGGTAAAATTTCATTGTAACGAACTGGTTACTTAGTGAAGCCCGCTATGCTCTGATCAAGATATCTAAAACCAAAGAAGAACAAACAAAAAATATAATCTCATTTAAGAAATTGACAATGAAAATACTTAGACCCTTATAGTATGTATGAAGAATAAAAGTGAGAATCCAACAAAGTACAAAGTCCGAGTTCAACAATTAACAATGATAATACTTACACCTTGTAGTCTGTTAACATCCAACAATTAATAATGATAATACTTACACCTTGTAGTCTGTATAAAGAAAATACATAGACCTTGTAGTCTCATTTAAGAAATTGACAATGAAAATACAAAGTAGAATCCAACAATTAACAATAAATTAAGAACATACAATATATTCTTTTATCTAAAATTGTACAAGTGAGAATAAAATAGTTACCTGTAACAGTTCCATGTCAACTTTGTTCTTTTTCTTGTCCTTCTCTGACAAAGGAATGAAATACAATACATAACTAAAGACAACATCAAAATTGAGGAAGCAAATTTCATCTTTTGGCCTTCTCCAGTTGCAATTCGAGCTCCTGAATCCTTCTTACATGAAGCAAACTTCTAGTTTCCGCCTCGTTAATCTGAAAATAAAGTTAAAATATTTTTAAGCAACATTTCAGCTCATATATAATAAGAAAAGAAAGCCTACAGTAGAGTCTATTATTACTGTTTTATAAATGTAAAGCTCTTAATTTCTCAAGATATAAATATTAATAACAACATTAATAACTCCGATCTCAAACCAGATTTCTCAACCAAAATGGCACCAATCTCATCAAAAAATATTGTTGAGCCTAAGATTATCCCATATTATGCCAGTAACACAAATCAAGTAAAAATAATAAGATAACACAAAAGTATTCAAGCTGGTGTCTGTTATACGAACATGTACATATATGACTGTCTCATCCACCAGAAAGCATCCAAACAATTCAAGATCTGTTAATTCTTATTTAAACTTCATTTCCATGTACACCCTTGAGACCACAGATGAAGACTTTGAAACAGTTCAATTTTACAAGCTACTAAGCACAGTAAATCAATTTGTGGTTTATTTAGCTAAGGGTACCTTGATAATGCCTCGGTCAAGTGGCACATTTCTGTTGAATTGATTTTAGCTAAGGCACATTCTGGTTGAAATCAGCAACTAATCATATATATTTGAGAAAGGGAAAGAAGAACATTAAGAAATATGCGAATAGGTCCCTATAAAAAGTCATTTTCACAAGGAACACGAGAAAGAAGGATCGAATAAGCAAAAAGAGCACACACAGTACCAAGGCGAGATAGAGCGATTCCTCCTTACCTCGCTTCCTGTCAACACCCAAGCTCTGCCCACGATCAATGGAGACAGGCCTTCCTTGGTCCGGCAACTGCAACGTTCACCATTCAATTTACTTATATTTTGTGACAAAAAGTTGAAAAGAAAAAATTGAGATAGAATTTACCGAAGAGACGGCGCAACAGAGAGAGGCAGAGAAGAGGGAGGGAAGGAGAGAGACACGACCGAGGTGTAAGTGGGAGAGGAGAGGCGGGGAGATAGGGTTTGGGTCTAAAGGCGGAGAGGCTGGGAGATAGGGTTTTGGTCGAGAAGCAAAGAGGAGGGAGGGTTTGAGTGCGTAAGCCTCAGGCCATGAAATGTTATGTCACCACCTCACTCGGTGTAGTTAGTGGAGCTCTGCCCCAAGAGATTTCAGGTGGGATTCCAGAATTAAGGTTCTTTTTGCATAGAAGCCCTGATAGTTTATGATATTGAAAAAATAAAATGAAACATTTGTAAATATTTACAACAAACTCAACTGGATTTGGATGTTAGGATTTTATTTATTATTATCTTGTAATTAAAAGAAATGTTCAATCAATACATAGTTGTAACTCTAATGAAAAACTATGGTTATCTTGGATTAACCTTTTTTGCAAATGGTGGGTATGCTATTTGCATGTAACCGTCAGAATAGGTATTAATTAACTACAAATATGAAAAATACTGGTTATTGTTTCAATTACATGCAGTCTTTAAAATTAAGGAAACTCAGAGATAGTTTAACAATTTTGTATTTTGACCATATTTTAACAGTGAGGTGCTACTTCTAATAACCCAGATAATGCTGGGTATGAGTGTGTGTTGGAGATGAACGGTTAAGTCAGTTCTTGCATTGGTTCATTAAATAAATTGTTGGTAGTCTTTTCATCTCAGTACATATCTTGGACAGTTCATTTATCATAAATCTGTAGTACAATTTTATAGTAAATCATATAATTCTATTATACAAAGTAAAGAGAAATAAAAGTTAAAATTTTTCCCATTCCTCTTTTCAAACTAAGAGCATTATTAATATATTTTCATTATTGTTGTTATAAATTTATCCCGCAATGCATCAAAATAATATACTTATGTGTTTCATATTTATTTCTGAGTGACAGGGATCGACCAAAACACATAACACAACATATAACTATTTACTAAAAGTCATCAGTACTAAACTGAAATCATAGTTATTGTAGCTCTCAAGTACAACCAACGGTCCCTATAACAACTGACACTAGAGGCGCAAGGAGGCAACTATTAATTCCTAAAAAATCCATCGGAAAGGCAATGAACAAGATAACACGTTCCTATACTAATTTTATACAACACCTTAAGTCAAAATAAACACACAAGTAAATAGACAAAAAAGAAATGATGGCTGAAAAAATATGATATAAAATTTCAAGTGTCATTTCCTCCCAAATTCTGGATTTGGTCTATAATTTTTAGTATTATGCAACATTCCGGCTATTTTCTATAATTTTTCACAATTTTGAACAACATGAAAAATCTTGATAAACATTTGGATCTGTACCGTAAAATATTCTATATGACATGGTACAGGAATTGAACTGCGATATATCGAACCTTTTTATAAGACGTAAATTTTTGGATGAAACTCCTTTGCTGATGGAAGGGAGGTTGATCGAATTTTCGGGAGCAATATTGTTTACATCATCCTGTGTGTTTGAAATTAATTACTCTAATCATTAGAATATTTATGGTAAAATATATATGTAGAAAAATCATGTATAAGTATAATATTTTTTTGAAAATGATGAATTCCCTTAGAATATGGCCTCGCCATCCATTGTTTCTGTTGTGTAAGTAGGCGTCGGGAAGATTCGCCTCTGGTTCTTTGACTTACGCGCATCTGCCAAACTAGTTCAATAAAATTCCATGATTTAGCTAGTAATTTTGTTTTAACCATCAATTACGAACTTAAC